>JAVQJY010447773.1:0-10475 GCA_036025375.1 Retropinna semoni | reverse complement strand
ACACACACACACACACACACACAGTTGTGATAAACACACACACACACACACACACACACACACACACACACACACACACACAGTGGTGATAAACACACACATTGCCAATACACACACACACGCACACATACACACATGGGCAATACACACAGACACACAGGGTAGACAATGTGTACTGTTGGTCAGCAGGCACAGCCTTATTCTGTCCCCATGAAAGAGACTGCCGGTTTACTGTGTCTATGTTTAGCAGCATGACTATACCCTCAGCAGTGTTTTATCACCGGACATTACATGTGTGTGTATATAGAGGATTGATACGGCATGTGTATGTACTGGATGCGTGCAGGTGAATTCACACATGCGTTTACCCCCATTCAACTGCCAATTGCTCACATCAAATTAATCATCATCACTTTCATACCCCTATTGAATGATGTTCCCCTCAAGCTCCTGGATCTGCATGAACATGGAACCAATTAACGTGTCCCTTGTGTGTCTGTGAATGTGCAGCACGCCAACGTTTTCTTTTGCTCCATCAGTTGTGACCAAAGGGCCCACGGTGGAACTATCTGGTGCACATAGGTGTGAATTAGTTCAGCCATAGGAGGATACCATGTGACAAGGGTTGATTTCACATTCTCAATGGGGTACTTCATGGGCATGGGCAAGGCAAGGCAGACTGATCTATTACAGCACAGTTCATACACATGGGTAATTCAACGCGCGTTTGTTATGAGCAGATTAAAAGAACACAGAAAAGTAAGAGATAAAAAGGTTAAGGGCATTGAAACAAGCGTCCGTTTAGAGAGGTACGGTGACGGGCCTTCATGTCCAGCTGTGGGTTCTGACTGAAGCGGACTGGACCCAGGAGAGGCACCGTGTTAATGTCCAAACGTGCCATGGTTCCCTAGATCCGATTAGACACTGCGTCCACGTAGAGACTTTGCACACTTACTTTATATTTTTTACTTATCTTGATTTCTATATTTCTATAATTTTGTGTTTTGCATTCTGGCAAAAATTGTTCCTTCGGGCTGAATGAGGCTGATCTTATCTTATCTTGTATTTGGTGTGTATAGGAGTGACATGATAATTAGGCCCAGAGTGCACGTGCCACAAAGACAGTCAGTACTATGTTTAAAAAATTACGTTCTATGTTCATGTGAAGATAATGAGCTATAATTCTGTGCAATCTTAACGTATAATAAACGGAGGTTTTCGAAGCCTGTAGAGAGCCTAACACCCTGCTCCGGGAGAAAAGCTGAACAGCTGATACAAGGCACTCATGAAATAGTGGGAAAGATGATTTTTGTCTAAGGCCCTGTGGCGTGGTGACAGCAGAAGAATGGTAGGTAAACACGGTCTCCATGTTGGGTCCAAGCCCTGTGCACCTGTCATGCCATAGCGGATCGATTCCCTATACGTCCAGGACTGCATGGAATTTGCGGACTAGTCCTTCTACATCACGTGGACCGCGGGGTCATTGATCATAGGACTGTTTGATCGGCCCAGCGTGGAAACCACTGAAGCTGTCAATGCGCATCGCCTGATACCGGCACGATGGCCAAATGGAATGAGCGCGGGCAAAAAAAAACTCCAAAAATGTCAAAAGAATGACTGTCCGTGCAGTAATATGAGAATACGCCCGTTGGATGTTCGATAACAACACAGCGCGAGAGAAATCTGTCTAGACATCCAGCTCGAAATCATGAACAACACCACATGTGCTTTCCAAATAAATCAGAAGCATGTTTGCATCATGTGAAATGTAATTATATTTATGCAATTATAACGGACCGATTAGTCTGTAAGATTTGGCACATCTAAATTATTATTTTTTTACATGTGATTTCCCTATGAAGAATAGGCGTCAAATATTACGCGTACAGTATTGAGGCGCGCATCCATTCATTAAAATGGCAGTGGAAAATTGCAAACGCGTCATCGTTCTTACAGATTTCTATTTTATTCCTAAACCCTAATTTATCTTCTTTTTGCTATAAATGGCAGCATAGCCTATTCGTACGCTGGTTATCCAAAGAGGATGTGCACCATCGTGCAATGAGGATGGACCAGAAAAATATCAACAGCTGAGAAATAAAAATACATGCAAAAAGAACCCAGACAATAAAATAGGGGTATTTCTCCTACCTGTGCTGTGCACGAGATCGATGCCAGACTCTGTGAGAATGTTCGGGTCACTTTGAGATCTGCCTCGTTGCAGAACACAGCCGTCTAGTTCATCGGATGTAGCCATGGGGATGTAGCACAGGAATTCTGAATAAAATATTGAAAACCCTACCAGAAGCAGGCAAGGTCGGAAGTAAGCAGCGGTAGTGCAGATATAATTCGTTCTGACAACAGCCGCTTAGAGCATCTAATAGAGAGCCATGGGGTAAGCAGAATTCCTAGTATCTTTTCGGCGCGCGTGTGTCTAGGCTGTGCGCGCGCGCGCGCGTGTGTGGAGGTGGGAGGGGTGATACGGATGTGCACGATGCCCTCGTCTATATTGTCACTGTCTGCGTCTTGAAACATGGTAACCAGTGGCATGGGCTTTTACCATACATGGTTGTTCAGTGTCACGATGTGAAATCGACATAGCATGGACCATTGCCTTTTTTTTAAGCTACTGCTGCATTAAATGCTACATTGCGTCACTATGGTGATGAATTGGAAACTAAATTACGAGGAGGGCCAATCCTAATATGATTATTCCAACATGTTATTCGAGTAACGAAATTACTGATGTTTATTTGCTTATTATTGTATTGTTGCATATCTTATTACTGGAACTTGTACATTGATTAGGCTATGTATTTGCCAACCACTAGTATTTTATTTAACCAAATTATGCCTGGTCTAAATTCCATTCGACTGCAGCGAGATGGATTTAAAAGGATTTTGAAAGCAAAACTGTATAGAATTTTCAGTTACAAATCATGTAAAAAAACATAAGGTACACCACGTAATTTTCCTTTTGAAAAACAAAAATCTAAATCATACACAGTGGCGGTCAGGGTTATCACTGCTATGCGCATTTTTCGTGCAACAATAACTGTCCGAGAGGAGTACAAATCTCATTTACCATTGGCTAACACGGCAGATGACGCGTCGATGAGGAAGTATTCGCATTTGCGCAGCAAAAATGGCGAACAGGTGTAGTTTTACTGTGCTAGCGTTCATTATTTTTGGGCTTAGTGCACTTGTGTTTGCAGACATCCAAGAATACAATACCGTCAGTGGTGATGAGGATGTCTCGATAGATATTGCACAAACCAAACATGAGGACGATTCGCCAAGACCTGCTGAAACCGAGGACCAAACCCAGGAAGAGGCCGCGGGGGAGCAGGCGTGGGAGGCTACTGAGATGGATACGACACTATCCAATCCTCCTAGTGACAATGAAGCCGTTCCAGACGCCCAGGATTCTCTTGCTTCACCGCCGCCTGAGAAAGACCAATTTCAGGAAGAACTGGTGATTAGACCGCTTCATTCTGGTGATATTTATGCCAGCTTCCAGTTTCAGACCCTATGGGATACAGACTTCGTGCAAGGAAGTAAAGGTAGGAATAATATTCACACCGAACTCAACTTCAAAAGCAATTCTTGCAGTTGCTTCTCTTGTTACCAGATGCGCCAAACATAATTATTTCCCACTTTATTCATCTCACTGTGCGTCCTTGAAGCAGTGTGTGCTGTTTTTTTTGTCCTAGCCCTCGTTCAACAGATTAGCTCTCTTAGCTGCTCTAGCAACAGATGATAATGTGACGTGCTAACTACCGCAGTACATAAACAGTAACGGAAATAGTGTGAAATTCTCCATAAACTTTCCCTCCACCCCTTTCCCAGTCTCCCACTACCGCCTGTTCCCCAAGTCGTTGGGTCAGGTGATAGCCAAGTTCTCCATCCGAGAGCTCCACATCTCCTTCACACAGGGGTACTGGAGGACCATGCAATGGGGTCAGCCCTTTCTGCCATCGCCCCCTGGTGCCGAACTGTGGGTATGGTTCAAGGACAGCGTCACTGAGTAAGTAGACCCCATTACAGCAGTGGCAACAGTGCCACGAGAACCGTAACTCTCTAAACGCAAGGGTTCTGTGCGTCCGTAACTGACCTTAAAGGTCCACCTCTTGTGTCCTGTCCTTCTAGTGTGGACGGGTCCTGGAGGGAGCTGACCAACGTGCTGTCAGGGATCTTCTGTGCCTCCCTCAACTTCATAGACTCCACCAACACTGTTCAGCCCAGTGCTTCATTCAAACCACTAGGAGTTGGGAATGGTAAGAGACAGGGGCGTAGGGGAGGGGCCTGCAAGGCACGCACCTGGGGGGGGGCTGAACTTTAACCTGCAGGGAGGGGGGTCACATGATTTATTACGACATCCCTGATAGGAGGGTCCCTCTGCTGAGGAACCTAAGTAGCTTCACTCAGGATCTCTGCCTGTGAGGCTCCTGTATTTGTACTGATGCTGTTTATTTTGGGGTTTTTTTGCTGTGTTTTTACCGAGCAGAGACGGACCCACGCTTCCTACGTTACGCTGTTCTGCCCAGAGAGATTGTCTGCACCGAGAATCTCACACCATGGAAGAAGCTTTTACCCTGTGGATCGAAGGTGAGTGTGAGTTTGGCTGTCTGTGTGCGCTTTCCTACACGTGTCGCCAGATTCTGTGTGCGTGTGCGTGTGTGCGTGTGCGTGTGTGCGTGCGCACGTGCAGCTGGAGAGCAGTTCATGACTCCAGGCCCTGGCCCTAACAGTGGAATGGCCGAGCAGTTCAACCGTGGCCCCCCGGGACCCATGGGGAACATGCAGATGGGCCAGAGACAGCAGTTCCCCTACGGGCCGGGATACGACAGGAGGTACGCCACCCCCCCCCCCACCCCCCATACACACACACACACACACATGCACGTAAAACACACCTAGAGGCACAGGTCTACTACACTGTAACCCGCCTTCTCCCAATGCCAGAGGTGTGCAGTGTATGGATGTTTTCACTGACCCCCCTCTCGCTGGTGTCTTTTTCCCCCACAGACAGGAGCCAGGGATGGGCCCGGATGGCAACATGGGTCCTGGAGCGCCCCAGGCCAACATGATGCCCTCTGGGGCTGACACAGGGATGTACTCTCCCAGCCGCCCCCCACAGCAACAGCGGTTAGTACTGACAACTCAGTCTTAAAACTCTCCCACGTAACAACAACTTCTAGTAAGCACACAGTTAAAAAATGTACTATAAGGTATAAGATGTTATCTTAAACAAATCATATTTATTTCATGTTTAACAGCTGTGAATCTTCACAGTCTGTGTACAGGTGTCAGTGAGTGACTGTTGGTTTTTGTTTCAGGCATGATTCCTATGGTAATCAGTACCCTGGCCAAGGAGCGCCCCCTGGTGGCCCGTACCCTAATCAGCAGCCAGGAATGTATCCACAGCAACAACCGGTGAGAACATTTTGTCCACTGCTTGCTGTCTACAGTGTTTCTTATCGGGCCTCGCCAACGTTTACAATAACCCTGAAACTGGGTGACACTCATCTAAATGACGCTCTTATTATTGGTATGATCGAGACCGTACGTGCATACACATAAATACATTCACCATTCTCGCTTATGCTCATCAGGGTGGTGAGGGGGCTGGAGCCTATCAGTGGTTCATATGCTGATCGATATAATAATAATGTTATATTGTGATTTAATATTGTGTAGGTAAAATATTTTGCTCTACTTATTATGTTTGATGATGCAATGGCAGTGTTTCCTGTGTGTTTCCAGAACTACAAGCGGCCTGTGGATGGGGGATACGGCCCCCCTGCCAAGCGCCACGAGGGGGAGATGTACAACGTTCCCTTCAGTGGCCCGCAGCAGCAGGGCCCCCAGGCCTCCGGGCCCCAGGGCCAACAGGACATGTACAACCAGTACAACGCCTACCCGGGAGGGGAGCGACGACCCCCGGGCCCGCAGGGACAGTTCTCCTTCCCCTTTGGCCGGGAGCGAGGGCCAGCCTCCGGAGGACCCAACTCCCAGTCCCCCATGCCTCCTCAGATGATGGGGAGCCCCATGCAGGCAGCCCCTGACGGGCCCCAGGGCCCCATGTGGCAGGGTCGCAACGAGATGGGCTACCCCAACTACCCTAACCGGCAGGGGCCTCCTGGACCGGGCCAGGGCCCTGGCTACCATGGCATGAACCGCTCCGAGGAGATGATGCCCGCCGACCAGCGCATGAACCACGACCAGTGGCCCGGCCACATGAACCAGAGGCAGCCTCCCTATGGACCCGGCGGCTCGGGCCCCCCCATGTCCAGACCCCTGCAGTCCAACTACCAGTCCTCCCAGAACCACATTCCACAGGTCTCCAGCCCCGCGCCCATGCCCCGCCCCATGGAGAGCAGGACGTCGCCCAGCAAGTCCCCCTACATGCACTCGGGCATCAAGATGCTGAAAGCCACACCCCCCGTGCCGGCCTCGCACATAGGCCAGGCCCCCGTGCAGCCCCCCCTGATCAGACGGGACGTGGCGTTCCCCCCCGGCTCGGTGGAGGCCTCCCAACCCCTCCTGAAGCCGCGCCGAAGGCTCACCATGAAAGAGATCGGTACGAGTCACGCTTGGTTCACTCAGCTGTTGTTGTTTTTTTCAAACGTTGTTGTTTAAATAAAGATTCTCCGACACGCGTCCTTGCAGGCAAACACGCTCATGTACTTTCACGCTGTCTTCCCACAGGCACACCAGAAGCTTGGCGAGTGATGATGTCCCTAAAATCCGGCTTACTAGCAGAGAGCACTTGGGCCTTGGACACTATTAATATTCTTCTGTATGACGACAACAGCATCTCCACTTTCAACCTCTGCCAGGTGAGTCACACTGAATTGCTAGGGAAATGGAAAGTGAGGTTTCCAGTGCACTCCCAAGACGCTGTGTAATTGTTAAGCTGGAACTTGAAATTCTAGCCAGCCACACGATGATAGAGGATGTGTTTTTCTGTTCCAGCTGCCCGGTTTCCTGGAGCTGGTGGTGGAGTACTTCAGACGCTGTCTCATCGAAATCTTCGGCATTCTGAAGGAGTACGAGGTGGGAGACCCCGGGCAGCGGACTCTCATCGACCCCAACGCTGCCGACGAAGACAGCACGGATGAAGAAGATCCTGAGCAGGAGGTGGAGGGCATGGCGGAAGATGAGGAAGAGGAGGAGGAGGACGAAGAAGAGGAGGAGGAGAAGAAGACCAGCACAGACATCCTGCCCCAGGTGCAGATCAAGCAGGAAAAAGAGGAGAGCTCACAGAAGGAGAAGTCAGAGAAGGAGGAGGAGGGGGTGGAGGAGGAAGAGGAGGAGGAAGAGAGGGAAGGAACGTCTTCATCCTCCAAAGAGCCGACCACCTGCAGCTCAGCCTCGGCCTCGGCCCCGGAGCCCAGCCCGCCCCAGGAAAAGCCCAAGCAGGCCAGCAAGTTCGACAAGCTCCCCATCAAGGTGGTCCGGAAGAAGGACCCCTTCCTGGGCGGCCGCTCCACCAAGTTTGGCCGGCGGCAGTGCTTCGACAGCGGGCTGATTCACTGGAGCATCGGAGGGGGGGACACCACGGAGCACATCCAGACTCACTTCGAGCGACGGTCGGACCTCCTCAAGCAGCGGAAACGAATGCCGGCGGCCACCGAAAGCAGGAAGGCCATAACCCCAGAGACTGCGACAGAGGAAAGCCCCAAACGAGCCGCGGGCGGCGAGGAAGAGGAGCCCCTTCCGCCCCAGTCCACTGCGTCTCAACCTCCGCCGCCCGTGGAGAGAGAGAAGAGCCCCCCGGTCACCGCCACCATCGACGACGTGCTGTCGGCCCGGCCGGGCTCGGTGACGGAGGAGGCGGTGCGCGGAGGCGCCGAGGAGCAGAAGGAGAACGGCAAGTTCCTGTTCAGCATCAACCCGGACCTGCAGAGCCGTCGCAACGTGAAGATCCTGGAGGACGAGCCCCACAGTAAGGACGAGACGCCCCTGAGCACCTTGTCGGACTGGCAGGACGCGCTCTCCCGCCGCTGCGTCTGCATCTCCAACATCGTCCGCAGCCTGTCCTTCATTCCTGGCAACGACCTGGAGATGTCCAAACACCCGGGCCTGCTGCTCCTCCTGGGCCGGCTGGTGTTGCTCCATCACAGGCACCCGGAGCGCAAGCAGGCGCCCGTCACCTACGAGAAGGAGGAGGAAGAGGACGAGGGCGTGAGCTGTGAGAGGGACGAGTGGTGGTGGGACTGCCTGGAGGTTCTGAGGGAGAACTGCCTGGTCACTCTAGCCAACATCTCTGGCCAGCTGGACCTCTCCGTCTACCCTGAGAGCATCTGCCTGCCCCTACTGGACGGTCTGCTCCACTGGGCCGTCTGCCCCTCGGCGGAGGCCCTGGACCCCTTCCCTTCGCTTGGGCCCCACGGGGCGCTGTCCCCCCAAAGACTGGTCCTCGAGACCCTCAGCAAGCTCAGCATCCAGGACAACAACGTCGACCTCATTCTGGCCACGCCGCCCTTCAGCCGTCTGGAGAAGCTGTATGGCTCGCTGGTGCGCCTCGTCGGGGAGCGCAAGGTGGCCGTCTGCCGGGAAATGGCGGTGGTCCTGCTGGCCAACCTGGCCCAGGGTGACAGTCTGGCAGCCCGCGCCATCGCCGTGCAGAAGGGCAGCGTGGGTAACCTGCTGGGCTTCTTAGAGGACAGCTTGGCGGCCACCCAGTACCAGCAGAGCCAGAGCTCCTTGCTGCACATGCAGGGCGCCCCCCACTTTGAACCCACCAGTGTGGACATGATGCGGCGAGCGGCGCGGGCCTTGCATGCCCTGGCCAAGGTGGAGGAGAACCACTCAGAGTTCACCCTGTACGAGTCGCGGCTACTGGACATCTCTGTGTCCCCCCTCATGAACTCGCTGGTGTCCCATGTGATCTGTGATGTACTGTTTCTGATCGGCCAGTCATGACAGCCGTGGGCTTTCAGCTCTGCCTCTTTCTGTTCCCCTTCCCCCCTTTCTTATTTTTTTTTGTGTGTGTGTGTGTCTGTTGTGTGTGAGTGGAAAGAACTAAGAGCAAAACTGACTGTCCTTTTCTTTTTTTTTTATTTATGCAAAAATCACCTCGGATTCCACTGTCTGCCCTTTCTATCCCTGCTTCTCACTAAAGAAGGAATCTCATGAAGTAGCCGCGGATTATAAAAGCCTGAAACAGAAAAAGATGAACTAACACAGATGGGAGGAGTATATTGGGACCCTGGCCTGGGAGAGTGGATGTGCTGCCCTGCGGGACGGACTTTTTTAATGAAACGAAAAATCTACACAAAAACAAAAACTGTAACCAAAGTTGCTGTCTCGTTTACAGTGAGTTTGGGGGATACATGTGCCCCAGTCCTCCCTTGGGGTGCGCAGGGTGGTAGGGCATGGGGGAAAATGATATTTTGGTTCATGTTTGGAAGCTAAATAGACTCTTGGACTCTGGTGTGGTTTAATTGCTGTAACTTGGATGCTATATACTCAGACCCACAGGTACCAGGTTATTGGCTGTGAACAGACATCTGTTATGGGAGGCCTGTGCAGTAGATTGTAGGACTTTTTTCTGTACTGTACACCTTAAGAAAAACTGTAAACATACTGTAATAATACTGTTTCACACTGAGATACGCTGGCTTGGCAGCAAACTGTAGTTTTTAAAACCGATTTTAGTTAATGTTGAGAGAAAAAAAGGCTTTCCCCCCAAAGTATCGTGAACCTACAACACCCCGACCTCTTCTTTGTCCCTTGATTGTATGACTTGACCCTTATAAAAGAAGTCACCTCCTAGGACTGGTCCTCAAATCTAGATGCAGTCCAAGCTGCAGTGTATATATGATGTTGTACATTACACTTTTCTCTTTCTCTCTCTCTCACCTTCGGTTGCTCATCACCATTTTTAATCTTCAATGAATTAAAGGTTACACAAGTGAAATTCCCTGCATCGAGTATGCCATGTGATCACTGAACCCCCTTCCTCCCTTGGCGCCTCACTCTGCCCGTCTCTCGCAACAGGGGTGTGCAGCTGCTGTCCCTCGCGACCCCACACAGATCAAGTTTCAGTTTGTCTCCAGTACAGGTGTAGAGAGTATAACATAACAAAATGATGTCTGCGGTTCCATATGAGCTCCATCAACAACAAAGCTAGACCCTTATGAAGAAACCGTTAATTTGTTTTATTTTTTTCCCCCAGCGATATGGATTCTGCAGATTTGTATTTCAGACGATGTAGCTAAAGACTTGATGTAAATTCCTCTTTTTTTTCCTTTTTTGGCTTAATGAATATCATTTATTCAGTATGAAATCTTTATACTATATGTTCCACGTGTTAAGAATAAATGTACATTAAATCTTCGTAAGACGTTTGTGATGTTTTATTCATTATAATGTTTGATTATGAATCAATGTGCTTTGGCTACATCTTCACTGTTAATTGCCAAAGAGGATTACACACACATATATATATGTAGATTGATTTGCTT
>JAVQJY010446589.1:0-11602 GCA_036025375.1 Retropinna semoni | reverse complement strand
CAGTCTACTGTGTTGTATCTAAAAAGTTATTTTTAGATTTATAAAGATCAAACTAAAAATACCAGAGCACCAATTACGCTAGTAAATGATTTCAATTTGTTGATTAGGTCTTAGTCACAGGGTATGTCTGAATCACACATTCTCTTGGGGATTAGGAAAAAACAGTAATTGAGACTGTGTAAGTTTTAGAGGGTGTGTGTATTTGAATATGTTGCCATACCTGTGTGTGTTCTCAATAATTGTATTCTTACAATGACACACAGGCCCCAGGAGAGCTCATTTACCAGTGGTATGAGTGAGAATACTAATGATGACTTCAACAGTGGACCTATAGGACTGCTTCTGTTTATTTTCATTAGATCTGCACCTAAAGTTGTCCCTGCCTCAGGGGTATGAGGAAAACCTGCACCCTCTACTCATCATTGTGTAAGTCTGCAACACACATACAGCAGTTGATTGTTAGTTACATGCCCTAGCTGTTGCACTGTTTCACACAGACGTTATTGTACTGATACAACTAACATACAAAAACACCTAATCTTTTGAAACATTTGACCATGGCCCTTTCCAATGCTCAAACCTCTATCCAAACTGGTTTCTTTGTACAATCTTGCTCTGAAGGGATGGAGTTCCAGGCAGTCAGTCAGTGACGGAGGAGTTTGCCCTGGGCTGGCCAGAGGTCCTGCTCAGCACTCATGACGTGGCCTTAGCTTGGGTGGATGGCAGGAGTGGGGTTGGCCGGGGACAGAAGTCAGTCACAAATGACCCACGCAAGCTTGGCTCCCTGAGAGTCAAAGATCAGCTTGGAGTTGTAGAGTTAGTGTCTTACATTGTAATACAGTCAGACCATTTATAATGAGCATAACCTATTCATCAGTTAGCTTTTTTCTTCAATTGTAGGTGGTTAATGCAACTGCCTTACATTGATGATCGACGTATTGCTCTTTATGGCAAGGTGACTATCTTTAAATGACAATTCATGTCAATCCATGTTACAAGGTGAATACAAAGTACAAAACACAAAGGAATTTTAGTTGAGTGTCTTTTGTTTTTTTCAAAGGCCTTTGGTGGTTATTTAACCCTCAAGATGCTAGCAGTAACTGATAAGCTATTTCAGTGTGCAGCTGCTGCAGCTCCTATTACAGACTTCAAACTTTACAGTGAGTTAGAATATTACCTTATTCTTACAATTTTGTTATAAAGGAATGTTGTACTCACAATAACCTACTGTACACTACTCAAAGCCATTTCTTCTTTTTCAGGTGCAGCCTTCTCAGAGAGGTATCTGGGACTCCCTGTAAAGGATGAGCACACTTACTTAGTGAGAATCCCCAATATTAATAATCTAGTAGATGATACCACTGGTCATGTAAACACAAGCTATATTTGAGAGTATGAAGTATGAAGACACTGTGTAAAGGGAGAAGCCAGCCAAACCCTTTTGAGCCGCTTGTGCCTGCAATGTCATTCTTTCGGTCATGACCCATTGCGCAAAACCATAGGTGAGGGTAGGAATGAAGATTGACTGGAAAATAGAGAGCTTTGCCTTCCGGCTCAGCTCCTTTTTCGTGACGACTAAAGCGGCTGCAATACCGCACCTGCTGCCCCAATTCTCCGGCCGGCCAACCTCCCGCTCCATTGTCCCCTCACTCATGAATAGGACCCCGAGGTACTTCAACTCCTTCACTTGGGGTAAGGACTCATTCCCTACTCGGAGTAGGCAATCCACCGATTTCCTGCTGAGAGCCATGGCCTCGGATTTAGAGGTGCTGATCCTCATCCCTGCTGCTGTGCACTCGGCTGCGAACTGATCCAGCGAGTGCTGTAGGTCGCAGACCGACGATGCCATCAGGACCACATCATCCGCAAAAAGTAGCGATGAGACCCTTAGGCTGCCGAACTGCAACCCCCATCCCCCACGACTACGCCTCAAAATTTTGTGCATGAATATCACAAACAGGACTGGTGACAAGGCCAACACCCACCGGAAACGACGAGTTACTGCCAAGCACCCTGACACAACTCTCGCTTTGAACCTATAAGGATTGGATGGCCCTGAGAAGAAACCCCCTCACCCCATATTCCTGCAGTCCCTCCCACAGTATCTCCCAGGGGACCCCTGTCGTACGCCTTCTCCAGGTCCACAAAGCACATGTTGACTGGATGGGCATACTCTCAGGCCTCCAGGATCCTTGTGAGAATAAAGAGATGGTCCATCGTTTCACGGCCAGGAAGGGAACCCACATTGTTCCTCTTCAATCCGAGGTTTGACTAACAGCCGAACCCTCCTTTCCAGCCGCTTGGAGTCGACTTTACCAGTGAGACTGTGTAGTGTGATACCCCTATAATTGGCACACCCTCTCTGGTCCCCCTTTTTGAATAGGGGAACCACCACCCCACAACGAGGTGACGTTCCATGTCCCCAGAGCTAGCTTCTGCTGACCGGGTCTGGTCCGTTGAGGCCCCCTACCTTCACTGCCACCCATATGGCAGTGCACCCGACCCTGCCGGTTCCTCCCATGGGTGGTGGGCCCGGAGGATGAAGAGGGGAAAGGTGCCACGTGGCTTCCCCCGGCCAGGTCGCATGGCAGACCCAGGCCCCCAGGCGCTCGCCAACGGGACCTCCTTCTGGGCCTGACTCCAGAAGTGGGCCCCGGCAGGGTCGCTTCTCCTCTTTTGGTTTTCTCCATGAGGTCTTCTTGAACCATTCTTAGTCAAATCAAATCAAATCAATATTTATTTGTACAGCCCTTTTAACAAGCAATGTCACAAAGGGCTTCACATGGGCCCACAGATCAGCACCAATAACCAACCTAAACCCTCCAGGAAGACAAATACGCCGCTTTGGTAACAGATCGACGCGAGCAGTGACACGCTCGGTCCGTGGGATCGTGGGAAGACTTCCTGGTTCGGGGTGCAGAGTCACGCCCCCGAAGTCACCAGTAACGAGGGGTGGGTCGGCGGGGGATAGATGGTGCAGCGAGCTAACCCTCCGTGGAAACCCTAACCTCACGTGTTCCAAGGTCGGTGTGCTGTGGCGCTCAGGTTGAAGTCACTGAAATATTATGGGGTGTGCCTCTCTGCCTCTCTCCCCTCGCTCGTTTCCATGCCTCCTTTCGCCTCTGCTGTGTTACACCCAACCCCCATCTCTCGTTCGCCTCCTCCTCCTGAAAAACCGTGTGTGGCGTGTCACTTCCTAGCTCCCTCGGCCCTGGAAAAAGGGCCCCCTACCAAAACAAAACAATTATCTCTGTAGTCATGAGGACCTGGCTGGCAGCCCTCCCTCCTTTCAGTCCCCCTCACTCTCTCTTCCTGAACAGCTCCTTCCTGTCGCTGTTTTAAACAAGCGCCTGGAGCCGAGGGTCTCTTAAGTGCTTCTGAAGTGGACCGTTTAGACGCTTTCAATCGTCGTGTGTTTTCTTTTTTTAAGCGCCGTAGCGACGTGGTCGGTTTGTGTACGGGTGGGTGGCGAGAGCGTGACGCCCGTGTTCCTGGCCCGGGGCAGGAAGGCAGGGGAGGGAGGGACGTAGGGAAGGGGGCGACGGCTGACGGGGGCGCCTCCGTGGCGCGTGGTGATGAAAGCTCACTGGGTGGCAGTGAGGAGGGTGGTGGTGGGTGGGTGGCGGGGGTGGGGGAGGGGGGGTGGCAGGAGGTGTGGCGGGTTACCAGAGCCGTGGCGTGCCAGGTCTTAATTACCTTAATTGGAACCATTAACAGGAGCGCTGGAGACGTCACCCGTGCGGCACACGGGACTGCACCTGCCATGGCGACATCGTTATCTTCATCACACATGCCTGGAGAGGGGGGGGCGGGGTACCGTCAGCTCCGCAACCCTCACCTCCAAACACACACAGTTCTGTCCAAGACTCCTACAAAAGAGGAGATGTTGAAGGCTGGTCGCCATTTTCTTCTAAATAGGATAAGACAGTATAAATAGAACAACAGCACAGAGGACATTGTGACACCCATCGAAAAAGCTTTACTAAACCAACCATCGTCACTATAAAAATACAAAAAATGCTTAATGCTGGTTTTAACACCCAGCCATTAGCTGTAGATGGTTTCAATGGTAAAGCGCCCAGTATGTGTATTACCTCAGAGCACTCTCTGTGCCAGAGCCTTCCCAGAATGCCTGGCAATAGGAGACACTCCTCATTACTAAGCCCATGGTCGCTGCCCGTCCCCCCCAGGCAACACCTATCTCTGGACCCCCTCTTACAGGACCGTGCAGGCTGGCACCTCCCCGGGGCACTTTCTCCAGGGGTGCCAACTGGGCCCAGCTGGTCCTGACCACCACGGGAGGAGGGGGGGGGGGTGTCTCTGCTGGACTGCTGCGGATGGAAGTAAAGGCCAGGGGTTGGTCCGGACCACCAGAACCTCACACACACACACACGCACTACAGGCACACACACACACACACATACACACACATACACACACACACACACACACACACACACACACACACACACACACACACACACACACACACACACACACCACCCCGGGGCAGTTGGGTGAGGTCCGGTGAACGCTTGGTCCATCCGGGCCGTTCCATTGGACAGGACCTGCGCCAAAAAAGAGAATCCACAAACCCTGGTCTGAGATGAAGGATGAGCCTACTCTAGGACACGGCCTCAGTACCGCAGGTGGACAGGACCATGGTGAACATCTGTACTTGGACATTCTCTCATTGACTTGGGTGAGCTAACTGTGTCTCATCAGCTGGACGGCCAATGACGAACATCTCTACTACATTCCCTCTCTGAGGCACACCACATGGCAGTGACTTCAGCCGTGGCCATTTCACCGTCAGCGAACCCCAGGCCAACAAGGGAATGTCCAAGTGTAGATGTTCACCGCGGCCCTTCCCGCGGCGGCCCGCGGCGTGGTTTTAAAAACCCTCATTTATTTAACAGCCATTTGCGGGGCGTGCGATCGTTTTCCGTTTTGCTACGGCACGCTAAGAGGCTCCTGAAGGAAGTGTGCGCGGCTCATTGTTTGTCTGTGGGCGCTAACTAGGCCACTTAGCGACCCGCGACGCCGATCGACTCCCCCTCCCCCCTCCTCCCCCACCCCAGGCGCTGAACTTGGCAGAGTTTTGGCCCACTGTCCAAAAAAGCCCTCCCGTTGCTCCTTCAACTCCCCCATCCCCCCCTCCCCCACTCTCCCCCTCCTTGCCATGGGAACCGTGGCATCCTGAACGACGCGGGAGTGCTCAGCCGCGCTCCCACAATGCAAGAGGGCCTGGCATCTGGCTGCCTAAGTGGCTCACTCTAGTGCACCTTATTTGTTCAATCAGAGCCTCCTCGCCGCTCCCCGTCTCCCGTTCTACCTATCTCTACCTCACTCTCTCTCTGGGGAATCTCTCACAGAATTCGTGATAGCTCGACCGAGAGAGATAAAAGATATGAAGGCCTGTGTGAGGTCACAGTGAGGTCCTGAATACCACGGCGGGCCAGCTGTCTGCGCTGGGAAACCAGCTGTCGGCTCTCCTCCGTTATACGGCAAGTTCTTACGAATGGGCAGATATTGGAAAGAGGATGCCGAAAGGGGGAGATGGAGAGAGAGGGAGTTAGGAAAACAAAATAGCCAAGAGCTAAACTGAAATCACTACAAATCGGTGATAGGGCTGAGAAGCTAGCCTGCTGGGTAATGAGCCAGGGCCTGCATGGCCTCACAACCTCCACAACTGATGCACATGGAAACTAACAAGGGCTAAGGCCCTCACCTCATTATAGTCCTTGATTATGCCAGGCCCCTAATTCTATTTATCTAAGACCTGTGCAAATATTTTTCCATCCATCTCACTAGGATATAGCCATCAACCCGAGATGCAAATGACATGCAAATGAACCTGGAAGGGCTCAATGCGCTCCCATAGCGCCCGGCTCTGAAACCCTGAATGCAAATGGGGCGCGTAAGCGGCCATTTTGTCAGCCTGCCAACAAGCCGACGTAAAGAGCCCTTCTTTATGCTCCTCTGGGAATGTATGGGGATGTATGGGATGAGTTCAATTTACCAGCTCCAGGTGCCAAGAAAGGAATGAATAATACGTTTATGTGGCCCAAACTGAAAAACACACTCAAGTGCATCTGTGGTTGAGGATGTAAGAATTCCCACACCTCTGAATGGTGCCTGGGAGAGAATGGACGGCTAATACATAATTCAGTGTTCATGCTGAAACAATTATGTCTGCTTACTCTTAAGTACCTCTTGTTCTGCGGCCGGTACACACACAAGTTTGGTGCTTTTAGCTGTAAGTGCGGTGTGTTGAAGTTGACTCAAACAAAGGGCTTTAATAAAATATGGGATCGCATAATGGAACAGAAGTGGAGAATAGTCAATGGAAAAACAAAATGTTTTCCATGTTCACAACAGGCCTCGCATGTGAATATAAATGTTTCAAATCATGAAAACAAAGAGAAGGGATGCAAAATGAAAATTACTAGGATTGTGCTTTAGAAGACAGTTTTATTAGAAAAAAATAACAACATTATAATTAAGTTTAGATTAGCCTAAACAGATTACACCATCCAGTGTGGATGACTCAAAAAGCTTGAACAGAAAACTGCATGACCCTTGGTCACATGTCAAGAAGTATCAGAGGCACTTGCCTCTATATCGTTTATCTCTGAACAGAACTATTCAGACTCATGAAGCAGACATACTACACGTGCAAATGTGGAAGTCAATATTGTCAATCACTGAAAGCCAGAATTACTGGCCTTGCGTTTTAGAAATAGAAAGTGAGGTATAAATAGTTATAGATGCGTGGAAATGGCCTCAACTCTCCCTTCCTCTCGGCCAGTCTCGCACTTGCATTCCTCCACCACCATCACGCGCTTTTCCCGCACTTCTGTTCCACAGCGAAGGGGTACCACCACCGTGCGGGCCTTGGACGGAGCGCACCGGGAACAGGGCACACGACGGTGCCCTGACCCGGACAGGCCGACGAATTCACCTCCTGACGGGACGAACAGTGAACTGCACTGACCGAAGCACAGGTTGTTGTGAACGGTCACAGTGTCGCATCCATCGCCTGTCACCCGCTGTCATGGAAAATATTTAGTAAAATTAGCTTTTGTCACGACACATTTGGCTGAAAATATTAAATTATTAAATTTTCTGTTGAATACAAAGACACTTTTTTGGGCTATTACATTATTTCAGAGGTCTTACGTGCGTAAAAGGCACAGCTGCGCAAGTCTGTTTGCCGGCGTCCTTCAGGTTGACGGGGAGAGACATGGACATCTTCGCATGGCCGCCTTTGTTTGCCACTCTCTGCCACATCTCCAGGCCTATTCTCTTCTTCGTGTCCATGCCGGCATGGCTGTCATGAGGCAGGTGTGGCAACGAATGGACTGATAATTTCGCGGGCATTGCAGGTCCCGGACGTCCTAAGGCCAAGAAGGCCGGGAAGGGCATCCTCGAACTCGGTACAGCTTTTTTAGCAAGTCCGCGTCTAAAAAGACCCGAGTGAGCTACGAGATTAGGATCAAGCTTGACCACTTTAACACTTCCACGAATAGATTCCTCTGGACCATTACCCGATGACTCAAAGTCATTTTTCTGGATCCCTTTAAGCGAATGCGGAAAAGCCATCGCAGCCAAAGTTGATAGAAGCACTAAGCTCAAAATTATTTTCATTTTCGCATTCAAAAACTTTACCGTTAATTACAAAAAATGAGTTTGCTCAAAATATTTAACGTAGTTGATGTTTATGTTCTGTGGTTCAAGGTTCCAAAAGGTAACCTTGCTGTCGTCAGTGCTGTTCAATACTGGAGAGTGTGCAGACCTTTTTAAAGGAGCACACCGCTTTCACCCACCTCTAAAATGAGGAGAGGTGTCAGAATTCCCATACTAAGTCTTACATCACACCTAGGTATCAAGATGAGAGGGACATTTGAAA
The DNA here is from genome assembly GCA_036025375.1 of Retropinna semoni. Taxonomy (NCBI): domain Eukaryota; kingdom Metazoa; phylum Chordata; class Actinopteri; order Osmeriformes; family Retropinnidae; genus Retropinna; species Retropinna semoni. The sequence continues at coordinate 3,689 of JAVQJY010446589.1, read as the reverse complement.
CAGGAAAGAACAGGTTTTAATGTTAGTGTTTGGTGACAACTTTTAAAGTACAGAGCAGATGAAGAAAAAATGAAGAGCTGCATGAAATTATCAAGTGAAATAATTTCAACATTACCTCTGTATTAGCCTTTAATGCCTATTAGAAGTGATGTAGCCTTGATATGGTCCAAAGATTTTTTACCAACTGATCGTTGAACCATACTCCATTCACATCTCACCATTGAGGCATGAGAACACAACGTTATGCTTCACTCCCAACAGATTGAATTCAACATTTCAACATTTCAACATTTCATCAAACATAAAAAAGGCTTGACAAACAGAATCAAAATGGGTCTCGCCTCTCGTCAAGGTACCAACAGTATAGTCATCATGAGTTTATGTTTTGTGGGTAAACGGCCATTTTACTATTGATTCCCACTGACTAGCAGGTGGGGATAATCTGTGATGACCCTATCGTAACACCATTAGGCTCTCCTGCGCTCTCTCACCCGTGTCCTGATCACTCACTGGCTGCCTGCCACCTCCCTGGTTCTCATGGGGGAGACTGGGTGTTAATGGGTCCACAGTGTCCCATTGCCACCCCTTCATCTCCTTCCCCAGGGGTCATTCTCTCATTCAGGTTACAGATTCTGAACTCGCAGAAACGTTGTTTTCTCAGGCTTTTGAATTGGAGGACCGCCTGGGTGCTGATTCAGAGACGTACCATATAGTGCCACAAGAGGGCGCAGTTGTCATGTATAATGTGTCAATTCAAAGGTCTCTGAAGTTTTAAACTGATCTAGCCTACAGATCACGCTATAAACATTCACAGAATGATCGTTGTCGTTGCACACATTTCTAAAATATGTTTTTGGCTTAGTCTCTTGTCTGTCTGGTTTCTATAACAAATCCCTTTTCATGATTGGCACTTTGCTTCAGCCTATAGCTACAGATTTTCCACCTGAGGATTCTTGACCTTGACCTCATATATATATTCCTAATGACCACATGCTCCTGAGACAGCCTCTATATGCATGGATGGTTTATTAGGATTTCGCCGTCAGGACATCGGAGGCTGGAGAAGTGCTGCTCTAATAGTAGACGTTTCCCAGTCTTACGAACAGCACCACGGAAACGATCATAGATGCTAACTGGAAACGTCACAAACACACACACACACACACACACACACACATACATACATGTTTGACACATCATTTAAATGTCATAATAGAAATACAGTTTATCTATGAAAGCACTAGAACCTGAGCTCTTCAACCACATCGGCTCTGGTCATTGCTCATTTCGTCACGGTACTTCATGTGACAACTGAGCAGTATTGTGTGTCTTCTTCCAAAACGTGTGCGTTGTGAAATGTCAGCTAGCAGTAAGTCATTTCAATGGTGGTTCTCAGAGGAGATTATAAACAAATGTATCTAGCTCCTCAACCAATCACGTGATCTGGACCAAATTGACATCCAGCTAGAAGTGGACACCTGCACCAGTGGGTGTTCATGGGTTTAGTGGTGAGGGTTAGTGAGGGTTAGTGAGGGTTAGTGACGGTTAGTGAGGGTTAGTAAGGGTTAGTGAGGGTTAGTGAGGCTCCGCCCGACTCACCTCCAGGACACAGATGCTCGCGGCCGTGGAGCCGATGATGACGCTCTGGTCCTTGATCATGGCCACCAGCTTGGCCATGCAGCCCTGGAGGGGGGAGAGGGCACAGATCAGAGCGTTTTTGGCTCCATTGTTGCTAAAATAAATCAATACTGAACTGTAGAACGTTCCATATATTCTATAGAAGGTCAAGTGATTAAACAGAACCGTTTTTTACTTCTTTTTTTTTACTCTGACTCATTCTAAATTTTGTTTAAAAGAAAACAATTCCGAAACATTGAAATGTTTTCCTGCTCTGTCCGTGACCACAGTGCTCAGTGGGGTGTGTTTGATTCGCACCATGGTGTGCACCAGTTCCGGGGTGGTGTCGAGGCCGTCACAGGCGGGGTCCTTCATATCCACACAGCAGGTCTTGGGGTACAGCAGGCCCGTGTTGGCGCTGAATATGGAGGTCTCAAAGTCCAACGTGGAGTTCTCAAGGCCACAGCACTTGTACTGGACAAATGATATCAAAGTCAAACAGACATGGATATAGACATGACCACATGGATTTCACTCAACTTACATCACATTTGAATCGTAGCGGACGCTTTTACTGAAAGTGACGTACAAAACAGACACTTCTAGACTTAGTTTGAAACGCTACTTTTAGGCTTCGCTGTTAAATAACGCTTGTAAACAGTCGTATAATACTTGTAAAGACTATATCCAGGGAGGTTGAGTTGGTGGAGCAGGACATGTCTTTAGCCTGCTTACATTGACCATGATGGAGTTCCATGCGTTTGATATGGGATCAGTGGAAGAGGGGCCAATATAAGCTTTCAACAGAGAGGTCTTGCTGGCTCCGCGAATGATATACGCCACCTGGAAAACAGACGGCACATCGACCAATCCTAGACCAGGCTAAAAAACAATCTGGAAACTGAGTAGATCCATCATGACAGACAGGCTCTAGGCTGGGTCAGATATGATGACGCAGACAAAATGGGGCAGCCTACCAGGTCTTTGTAGACCAAGATGAAAATGGTTCCGAGGATCTCTGCTGCAAACATCAGTGTCACAATGAAGAAATACTGTAATAGAAAAAGAGGGGAACCATGCTAAGTCTGATGGAACTTGGGCCACATCTGGCCAAAGAAAACACATTGAAAAAAAAAAACAGGCTGAGATAAAGCCCATGTCTTTTTTATTTCAGCAGTTCAACAGGCTAAGGCTTTGTCACACAGTCAAAAACACTGCAATAGAACAATATTGGAGCGTTCTTTGAGAGTGTGGCTGTTTTTAACTCAAGGTTCTGTAGTAAAGATGGTCTGGCCTGATGGTTAGATAGCACTCGTCTAGGATGTGCGAGAACAACTCTCTCTCTCTCTCTCTCTCTCTCTCTCTACCCGACTCTCCTACCAGTATGATGAGACAGCGTTTCTCCTTCCAGGCCCCGATGTAGCCGATGCTGCCCAGCACAACCAGCAAGCCCCCGGCCCCCAGGCAGACGTAGCTGAGAGTCACCAGCTGGGCTGAGAAGGAGCCCATGACCTGGACGAAGGTGGCCGCCCCATACCTGATCCAGGCGCCCAAACCCAGCAACACGATGCCACTCACCTCCAGGGATTGTAGGACAGGCAGAATGTTAGAGACAAGCTACCTGAAGGTGCTTGTTGTATGCACTTTAGGTCAACTTCAAGTAAGCATTCAAACATAAACACTGTACAGAAATGAAACACATCTTAAAAACACAATTATAAGACAAAATGCCTATGAAACATGTACGTTAATACATGTTTAAAGTTTATCAACTTCACCCATCCAACTGATTTGGTTGAATGGGAATGATGTAAGCGTGTATATATATACACGGGGTTTATCAACACCAAACAATCACAATGACTGTAATCAGATATGAATGCTGTTTGTTCTGGGGTATTAATACGTATGGTGTCTTGTTGTAGATAGCCTTATAGTGGGGGAAGTTTCACGTTACTGTACTTACAATTATGATGCTGCTAAGTAGCATCAGCAGGTATTTCAGGAGTCCATATAAGTGATGCAGTCTAGACATGGCTGCACAATACCGGGATGACAGCTGGTTCACTCTA
>JAVQJY010445281.1:0-10694 GCA_036025375.1 Retropinna semoni | reverse complement strand
GTGTAAATAAAAAGAGCCTTGGGAAGAGATGCAACAATGACGTGTACGTTTTCAATTAAACTTATCTCAAGTCATCCAATGATAGTTGGCTTAGTCAGCATGCCTAATAAATTCTGAGGCTTAGAGAACTGTTCCACAACTGATCAACACCAAAGCATCTCAGCTTGGGAAGGTTGTTGTGTGTTCCTCAATGCTGTGCAAGGGCTGTTTCTACCATACGTCTAAGTTCCCATATTAGTAGATACAACTAATCTTTTCTGTCCCAATTTGAAAACTGTTATTAATGCTGAAGAGAGACAGAGACAGAAGTGAAGTTAAAAAAAATTACAAACTAGATACTTTGACAGTAACACAACATCCTGAGCATGGCCTCTGTTTGGGTTGTAAGGTCTGTCCATTCTGGATCCCGAGGAGGTCGAGTACATCCGGGTGCAGGCCAGAGGGGTGCTGGGTGGCTCAGTCACCCTGGAGTGTGGCTCCACCATGCCCACCATCTTCATCTGGGGCTTCACTCAACCTGGCACCCAAAACAACCTGGCTCTGGCCTACGACTACGGGCAGGGCCCCAAGCTCCAGCCCCTCGCCTCCAGCCTGGGCGTGGTGAGGGTGCTGTCCAACACCTCCTCCCTGCAGATGGAGCAGCTCCCCTGGAAGGCTGGGGGCACCTACACCTGCCAAGCTCTGTACGACACGGACGAAGGAGCTAAGATCACCTTCTACTTCACTCATCTTGACATAGAGGAAAAATGAAAGAAACGTGCGTGTAAGTGTGGTAGCTTAGATTCTGTTTGTTCCTGGTCAAGTTATTTTACATTCGTGTGTCAGCATCTTTTAGCTAGGTTGATCATTGTACTCCATCTTTTTATAGGCAACAGAACAGACCTTTTTTAGTTATGGTGGATGGTTCTATATTGCACTGATTTGTGATTGAATGATGGTTTTTCAGTAACTGTAGGAGATTAAGTCTCCTACTTCCAAACTCTGACCTTGGTTGTGATCTGATGTGACCTGTGTAAAAAATACTAAAATACTTCGATACCACAAACTATGTAAATTGTGAAGTGACAGTTTCATGTGACATGAATTGTTTTTGTAATTCTATCCTAAGGGGCTCTTTCCATTTATTCTCTAATGATTAAAGCATGTAGAGACATTTTTCCACAATGCTGAGCGCAAGTTATTTTTCCTCGAGACATTCATTATCTTTCTGCTAAAATGAGTGAATGTTACCCGCTGTGACTTAACCAGTGCAGTTGAAAATATCCCAAAATTGTGAACAGCAAATCGCTTGTGGCCACATATTTTCACAATTTTTCCACAATTTAATTTCTCAAAGGAATCTGGATTCTCTGAGTGACTGACAATCCAGGCAGGGAACTAGAAGCCCTAAAGCAAATGTTCTTTTTAGTAATTCCCGTGTTCAAAACCAAAAGGCATCATAATTCATCTCTGGTTCATTGGTTCATAGGTATTACAAATAGCATGTGTGTAACAACATTGGATTTACTGTGAGGCTTGTGAAACGTCTCCAGACCTGAGGTAAGCTAGGCTTGCATGCCGCCCCTGACCTTGGGAAGGTCATATGAGGTCAGCGAGCCCAGCCTGCTTGTCATCAACAGCCTTATTATAGACCCTGAGAGGAGTGATGTCACACTGAAAGGTATTGTCAGGGCAAGCCATGAGACCAGAGGCTTCAAACCTCAAAAGAGAATATCCCTGAGACCGCTTGTCACCATCCAGTTGTATAGTACTATACAAATATGGAATGTTAGGTTAATAATGAAAACAAGACCACAGATGGTGCACTTGTATTACATTAAACTTCTTTCTAGGATGTGGTAACGAAACGTGATGAACGCTGACAGAATTTTGCTTTTTTGCCAAATAGATTGTTAGTTTTATAGACTGTTGGTTGTGACCTCATCCCCAGTATGGTTCAGCAGAAACCCTGGAGGGAGTTTGGTTGGGGACATATCAGAGATAAAACGACTTGGATCCATAAGACTCGCATTCATTCACCGAGGGTGTGGAAGGAAGACAGAGATGGAAGAATCGTGGGAGGAGGGGAGAGGGACTTGGCGTGAACAGGTCTGCTCTGCAGAAGAGGGCAGGCATTCCAGGGCGGACAATGGCGGGGCTTGTTCCCATGGGCTCTAATGAAGGGGTGGAGCGGCGTGGGCAGAGGGTGCAGGGCAGGGCCGGGGGACGGTGCTGACGGACGGACGTGGGAGATGGAGCGCCTGCTCATTTGGAGACAACCCTCCCCCTATCTTCATCTCTGAAGCTCAGCCCGCATCTGTCACCATCTTCCCCTGACAACCCCCCCCCCCCTTCAACTCCTTTGTAATTTCCAGATTCGTTTCCTATCCATTGTCCTCGTCCCTCAATCCCTCTGATGACAGTGCACCACACCAGGATGAAGCTCCAGATCTAGAGTCACTCTGCACTTGGATCCACTCCCTCTGACAGGCTCTGTCCCAATGGGATTCTAATGCTCCAGGCAGCCATGGGGCCGGTCTCCTGGAGGAACACACAGAGAGAGAGACAGACGAACAGACAGACAGAGACAGACAGACAGACAGACAGACCCTGCCTGGGACAAGGAGACGAGGCCCGGGCTAAAGACAACCGCCTCTCGGCACTTGGCAGGCTCAGGAGTGAAGCAGCACCTCTTCTGACCAAAAATAACACAGAAGCCTGCGTGCCACGGCTGACTGGCAGGCAGGCAGGCCAGGCTGCCAGGAATAGCCAGGGTACCCTCAGGGGAGGAGGGAAGCCAGGCGTGCCGGGGCCTGAGGACTGGCAGCCCGGCCTGGCACTATCACTGGCAGACAGGCACCAAGCAGCGGGCGGCCGTGCCAGTGCTGTAGTCGTAGCCCAACTGAAGCGTGGCCAAACCGTGTCATCTGCCCACTGCTCTGCCTCCTCCTGCAGGCTACAGAGCTCCCACTTCAGACCCCGAGGGCTCAGACTCGAAGGGACGGAGGGGGGGGGAGGGGGTGCTCGGTGCTTCAGTCACGGCACATTGAAAGCATGATGAGGGCGTCTGTTTCCTCCTGCTGCTGGCTCCAACGCCTCAAGGCCGTTTCACAAAAACCCAGCCTTCTTGTTTGTGTGAAGATCAGCACTACTGATACATCGACACAGCCCCGAAAACAACGGTTTCTGTCCTTCTGTATCCACTGCCTGAGATTGCATTTGTTCACCCACGCACGATTTCTCAGACGTCAGACTGGACTTTGAGAGAGATTAGTAGAAGATGGCCGCACAAACCATATGATAGAGCTCTGTTCCCGCTCTGTGTGAGAAATGGTGCTTTAACATCACTACTTCCAGGTCACAGAGACCAGGAGGTTATGAGCGCATTGAGGAAGGACGGTGAGTTTTGTGTAAAGCTCAGGTCTATGGAGCAGGCGGCGGACCAGGGAGCCGAAGCTTTGGGAACGGTGGGGGGAGTGTTCACCCTCTCTGGGGGTCAGCGGGAGAGAACAAGACCAGAGGAGAACCACATCAAGGACATCACAGGAATATCTCTGGCCTTGGACAGCCGCTACAGGAATCTACAAGGACACATATTCCTCTCTGAGAGGGAACAAAGAAAGGGAGGTGACGGGGAAAAAGGGAAAGTAGGATCTTTACTCTTCCGTATCTTCTCTTTATATTATTACAAAACTTTACACATACAGTCTACTCTGCACACTGTGTGGGGCACAGAACAACAAATAGAACAACACAAAATAAAAAGCATTTCTCATCCAGAAGGCATAAATAATATAAAAGACAAACTTTTTTTCTTAAAACAGATACATTCATATGAAATAATATTTTTCTACTACAAAAAATAAATAAGTAATCTAAAGAGTTTTTGATCTTTTTTTTTAGGGTCCTTCCTATAGTTGGGTCAAAGTTTCAGTTTTGAGTCCGTTCTTTTTCCGTCTCTCTGCATCCCTCCATCTGTTTTTCCTCTCTTCGTCTTACGACGGTCCTCTCTCTCTACCCTTTCGGGTTGTCCAAGCTTTGTCCACAGCCAGTTTAGCGTCCTTGTCACCATATCTCAGTGTCTCTGACCATGCCAGCTCTCATTTTCTTTCCACGAGCAGTTCACATCTCCTCTATTGATCTCTCTGCCTCCCTTGTTTCTCGACCGCTCCATGGGAGCGCGCGCGTGCGCGAATTTGTGTGTGAGATCGTCTTTGTGTGTGTGTGTTTGTGTGTATGTGTGCGTGTCAGCCCTGCGTGTGTGGTCAGGCTTCCTGCGGACTGGGCTGGATGAGGTCTCCAGCCAGGCTGCTGTTGGAGATCCACCCCGTCTTCTCCTTACAGTCCAGATCAGGTAGGCTGAGCCCCAGGTTCTCCCAGCAGACCACAGGCCCCTCCGAGTCCACGCAATGAGGTTCCTCCTCCGCTGTGGAGAAAGCCACGCCCCCGCATTAGAGAACCACACACCGCAAGATCTAAATAGCGGCTTATAATGTCTACCATCTACTGTCATTCCAGTAAACCATAAAAAAGAATTTTGAATTTTGTGTACTTTGGCACACAGCATGCTTTTAAATACTGATACCAAGGAGGTCCTAATGGACTTGTATGGAGCTATTAGAAGATATTTGGGAGTCGGGGTCTCACCTGTTTCCTCGCCAGGACAGGTCTCATGGTCCCCGATCCGACAGCAGGAGAGCTGTGACGGGGATGGAGACGAGTCCTTGTCCTCCTCCTCTGGTTCTGGTTCCGGGTCCCCCGGGAGCAGCTGCTGGCTGTCAGCCCGCTGGCAGAGGGACGGGATCTGGCCCAGGGGCACCATCTCCAGGCCTTCCTGCTGGCACGGCGCCACGCGGTGCATTAGGGGCAGGGTGCCGCTGGAGAACGTCCCGTTGGTCTTGGTGTAACACCTGCTGAGGCGGAGACGGACGTGGAAACGGCGTGAGACGCGTCTCCTCACGACGAGCCAAAGGGGGCGGAGCCCGCCGTGCTGACGGCGGACCTCACGCCTCCGTCCTCCTCCCATCCTTCAAAAGCCCAGAGGCCTCCTGTACTGTACACGGGGTTCCTTTCAGCCCGACATGAGAACGTTTGTGTAAACTCCCGCCGCTATGCTCAGCAGATGGCAGCGCTGTGAGGAGCCACTTATACAATGGACCTCGTCCTCCCCAGCTGGGCTGCTTTAGCTCCGTCAAGGCGGGGGGACAAGTTGAGGCGTAGATTTGGAAGTGTGGTGTCACTGGCAGCGCTACGCTAACCGTGTCACACTCTGCTGCCTCTCTCCTGATAGGACTGGCACAAGCTGTTTCTGTCCTCTCTCTCCTCCTATTCTACGGTCTCTCTCTCCCTCCGTCCAATATTTATTCATTGATATTGTGTTCGTTTAGCACACGTTTCTATCAAAAGAGTTGTACAAAATGGTGCATTCGGTAAGTACAGAAGATCATCAAGGGGCAAGGAGTGTGCAGTTCTAACAATCTTTCAGTGGTGAGAGCCGAGGAACAGTCTGCAAATACCAGACATGTCCTTCCTTCTCTACTTCTCTCTTTAACTCTTTCCCTCCTCCCTCCCTTCCCTTCTCCCTTCTCTCTCTCTCTCTCTCTCTCTCTCTCTCTCTCTCTCTCGATTGCACACACACACTCAGTGAAACTGTTCTCTCCCACTTCCACTAACCGGCATGTCTTCCAGCCTATCAGAACCTCCTGATTTGATGGTGTCCGCCCCCCCCCTCCTCCCGCCACTCAGAGGTAAATAAACAGAGGACTCATTAGCTCCGCCGGGTGGGTGAACGCAGAGTAAACTGTGATGTTGGAGACACTTAAGTACATAAACAGGCCTAGCGGGGGGAGGGGGAGGAGGGGGGGAGAATGAGAATGTGAGGGGAGACGGGGGGGGGGGAGAAGGGGGGGGTTATCTGCTCACAGCTGAATGGAGCGTGCGGTCTAAGGTTGTGAGGTCACAACGGAGCGTAACGACGCTAGGAGGATGTGACTGGTTACTGCTCATGAATGGGAGGCGCAAGACGTTTACTGTGGGACAGTGGCCATTAATAGTGGGTGTGTGGGGTGTAACAGTGCCAGGCCCGTTCAGACCTGTCCAGTTTTCTCACCTGTTGTTGTTGCAGAAGTTCTGGCAGCTCATACAGTCAGACGAGTCCGTCTGGGCCAGCGCTGTGTACATCCCTCCTCCCTGTTCCAAAAAACCACCAGCACGGCTTTAACGTCTGGAGAGGTTTGTGAGGGTGCGTGTGTGTATATGTATGTGTGTCTGTGTGTGTATTTTTGTATGTGTGTATGAGTATGTGTGTGTACGTGTGTGTGTATGAGTGTATGCTTAAATGTGTGTGTGTGTGTGTGTGTGTGTATGCATGTATGCGTATGTGTGTGTACGTGTGTGTGTATAAGTGTGTGTATGCGTGCGGGTGTGTGTATGAGTGTGTGCCGCCCAGGTGGCCAGCGGGGCTTTCCCACTCACGTTGTGATGGTGATGAGGGTGGGAGTGTTGGTAGTCCACAGTGCTGTGGGGCAGGGTGCCGTCATGGCTGTGTGGGTGGCCGGGTGGGTACAGGCCGGCCGACCCGTTGAGCAGCGCCAGGCCGTTGGGCAGCTTGTGGTGGAGGTGCTGGCAGCCCTGGGGCAGCATGGAGCCGTTGTGCCCGTAGCCTCCGTGGATGCCGCCGTTGATGCGGCTGGTGCCAGGCAGGGTGGTGTACTCTAGGACGTGGCCGTTCATCTCCGCGGGCTGGTACAGGTAACCGGGGGGGTCATATTCTACTGAGAGAGACAGAGAGGGAGAGAGGGAGACAGAGAGGGAGACGGGGAGAGGGGGGGAGAGAGGGAGGGAGAGAGGGAGGGAGACAGAAACACGTGAAAGAGACGGTTAGAGATAGACACCGGCCAACGGAACTTCACAGCCAAGAAGTGTGGGTGTGCTGGACATATGGTTGGCTGAGGAGGTCTGCTGGCTAGGATGTTGGCCTGTCTGTCGGCCTGCCCACCTGTCTTTCTGTCAGCCTGCTTGTCTGTCTGTCTGTCGGCCTGCCTGCCTGCCTGCCTGCCTGTCTGTCTGTCTGTCTGTCTGTCTCTCTGTCTGTCTGTCTGTCTGTCTGTCTGACTGTCTGTCTGACTGACTGTCTGTCTGTCTGTCGGCCTGTCTGTGGACACGTACTGTGCATGCTGTTCTGCTGACGGTTCCTCCACAAACACATGCCGATGAAGACCAGAAGAATGAGGACCATGACTCCCAGGACACAGCCCACGATCAGGTAGAGCAGGCCTCCCGGGGCGCTGGGGGGGTCTGGGGGGTAGGGGGGCATGGTGACGGGGGCCTGGCTGGGGACCCCTGGAGGCTGGCGGGCTGCCATGGAGGAGGAGGGGGAGAAGCAGAGGTAAAGAGCAGCTTTCTATCAACTAGCACTAACACACAATAACAGAGTGAAGTAGGAAACAATGGCTGCCATTGTACGGCGTCTGATTTAAGAAAAACAAAAATGTGACGCACGTTTCTATATGTAATTACGGCTATCATACCCATCATTAAAGTTACTGCCTTTACGGCAACAAGCCTGGACGTCAACTGAAGTGGAGGGTTTGTTATTCCACGCTGTCATTTCCTCTGCAGTCCAGAGTGTGTGACTTTGTGTGTGTGTGTGTGTGTGTGTGTGTCTTTGCACGTGCCTGAAAATGAGAGTGTTTGCACCACAGTTTGTTTTCTCTCTCTCTGCGTTGGGCTAATCTGCTGGAGCTCAGACAGGAACAAAGAACTATTGTGTTCCTGTGAAAAGCTCTGCTCAGACGGGCCGCTGGTGGCTCCATACGTACCCTGCCTCTGCAACACTGTCCCAACACCTTCCTAACATTATCCCAACACTCCCCCAACACCTTCCGAACACTGTCCCAACACTGTCCTTACACCCTCCTCACATTGTCCCAACACTGTTCTAACACTGTCCTAACACCCTCCTCGCAGTATACCAACATCCTCCTCACACCAATCCGGTTGGATGTTGGGACTGGCAGTGTCGTAACACTGCTTTGAAAACGCACTCCTGGCTGATTTTTTTATCATCTGAGTGGAAGGTTGGAGACAGTTTGGAAGAGAGTAAAAGAGAAGTCAGAAAAGAAAAAAAGGGAATGAGAGGAAAAGCAGAGAGAGGGAAGGAGAGAGGTAGAAGAGAGGGAAGGAGAGAGGGATGGAGAGAGAGGGGACAGGACTGGAGAGAGAAGCGGAGGGTGCACAGCTGGAGAAGACTGGAAAGAAAAGGGATTAGGTGAGAGGGGGATGGAGAGATGCTGGAGTGGGGGAGAGCGGAGAGCACAGCAGGAGGGGAGGGAGGGAGTTCGAAACAACCTGAGAGGTCAGCAGCAGGAGGACTGGCCTGCTACCTGAAACGAGGTGCTCACAAACATGGTTCCAACTCTGAACCAATGGGAAGGCCACAGGGAACACGTTCTGTAAACACACCAAACCACTACAGTCATGCTGACTGTAAACACTGTCACTGATGATCAGGGACTCCTGCTGACTCAGCAGTGTGGATCAGTCACAGTGTTCTCCAAACTGACAGACAGGCATGCTTTTCTTGTAGCCGAGTATTCACATCGGGCCAATGCCTATTTTCACTCATAAAAACCCAGGGCTTGTTTAAAAAAGAGAAAATGCTCCCTTTGTTCGAATAAAATCTCATTTCAACGTCGGTTTCCAATTCTGACAGGGTGAATTAGTGCAGGCACATCAAGCCCCACACATGAAGGAGAGCCATTGTGTAGTTGTGGAGGTCTGACCGGGGCGCGCTACACCTTTTCCACACACGTGAGACTGAGTGAGTGGAAAGTGGTGGAAGGCTCGCTGGCAGGCAGAGATGGAGAGGCAGAATCTGCAAGTGAGACTGTTCAAGTGTGTGCTGGCTAACATATACACAAACAGAACCGCAGACACAAGTACACGCGCACACACACACTACAACCTTCACCAAGCATCATGGCACTGAGCTTGGAAAATATGGCATATTTTTGGACATATTCTGACATCTTATGACAAATTTAGAAGTAATAAAAGTTTGTAGACGCTTAGAATCCTTACCATTGGCGTTCTTCCCGCAGATCAGGTGCTCATAATGCTGCAAGACTCCCCACAGCTCTGCATCATTGTTCACCACTCCCTCCAGGGCTTCTGCCGACACTGGGGCGGACCCCGATTCCGAGATGGACTGCCCACGCTCGGCCATCAGAACCCGGGCTCCTATCTCCTCTACCAACGCCTCCATGCATGCGGTCAGACAGATAGCGGCGTACTCATGGATGCGCACAGAGATCCGGGTGTCCACCATCCAGCGGAAGAACCGCCCCACGGAGAAGGAGAGGCCGCAGCGGGCTGACTTGCCTTTGCGGAGCAGCTCTCCGGCACTCATGCTGTACATGGAGATGGCTTTCACTGTTGCTGAAACGCAGTGGTCGGCCAGTGCCCAGCTCAAAACTAGCCGCATGGCACTATGCACCTCGAAGCGCGTACACCGGCAATGCATGACGCTCAGCCGCTGAGCCTCTCTCGAAATACGGATCAGGGCTCTGCGAAGAAGGAGGGAAAGTCTCCGGGCGGCCTCGGGTGAGAATGTCGGTGTTGGTGACCCTTTGACGAGACCATTGGAGGCAACTCTACGCAAGATCTTGCCAACCTCATCCTCGGTCCAGGGGAACTCCTCGAGGTCAGGCAAGCGGGGACATTTAGAGAAGATGTCTTCGGGGTCTTCGGGAAGGACCGTGTTGACCGTGTCCCAGCTGTTGTTCCTGCTGTTCATGGAGCCGGAGTAGTACCACCAATTTCCCCGATGCGGGGCCGTGATGAACGGCTGTGAGTTGGACTTGGAGGAGGAGAGACTAAGTGACTTGCAGGAGTCTCCGGCTCCGTAGCCGGAGTCCAGAGTAAGGTCCTCCAGGGTCTTCGTATGAGAATTATTCATCCCCGCCATGATTTATAACTGTTTTACAAGGATGATGTAGTGAATATTTTACCTGAGAGTCTATGTAAACGACTCTCGAAGCTGGCCGTCAAGCAGGTTTTACTGGTTAGGCAAAGTTCTTGACATGTTGAGTTGAACGTTCAAGCACAGAATGCCACCTGGCAAATAAGAATGTTGACAACTGTAAATACAGTACATTTTTACAAATGCATTACAACTCTTAGGATAAAAAAACTGTTACTTAATCAACAGATCACCTCACTCACCTCCTCTTCCCTGTGACAAACAAGAAGAGTAAGGCTTTAAACTTTTGTCAGGCTCTTCTCTACGCTCTGGATCCCGAAATGATTGTGATATTGTTCGCCTTTTCCACTTAAGAAATCCATAAAAGAAAACCAAGGGTGAAGAATCGAAAAGTTTAATGAATTCCAAATAAAAGTCGGCTAGATCTACAACGTTAGGCTGATTATCCCGTTTATCACTGCCCACTAGCTCAGTCGTGTGACGTTACAGATGTGGTGAGCTCGAGGGGCCGGGACTGTGTGCTTAGAAGGCTGGAGCTGCAGACTGACCAATCAGGAAGCGATAGAAACCGAAGAACAAATCCTTGCAAGTTTTGTAAAACGTTTAGGTAAATAGGCTGTTAAGAAACACTTGAAAACATAACAAATATTTCTAGGCTAATCCAAAATGTATGACCTACATTTTTGGTACGACCCATACAATATTTCCGACTTGAAGAATTCTGAGTTACTTT
>JAVQJY010443210.1:0-11581 GCA_036025375.1 Retropinna semoni | reverse complement strand
CGCCCGGGCGCTCGCGCGCGCTCTCGCTCTCTCTCTCGCTCTCTCTCTCTCTCTCTCTCTCTCTCTCTCTCTCTCTCTCTCTCTCTCTCTCTCTCTCTCTCCCCCTCTCTGTATTTTTGCTGTGAGGCCTCCCTGGGGCCTTGCCCGGCTGAGTTATAGCTCTGTCTCTGAGCTTGGCCCCTGCTCCCCTGGCTGGGGGGAGGTGTATGTACTGCGGCTTCTCCCAGACCTCGCAGCTCAGCCTACACCTCTCTGGCCCTACTGAGGACAACTTGGCTTTGTGACATGATCTGAGGCAGGTGGAGGGAGGTAGGAAAGGGGGGTTGGGGTTGGTAGGTAGGCCAGTGTAGAGCGTAGTGTTGCAGTGAATCACTGTGACTGATGTCGTTTGAGTGTAGGCGCCGGTCTTGTTTTGTCAGTGAGCAGGGCAGATGTCACCATCCTAAGGTAGGTCGGCTCAGATTGAGATCTAGCTGACGTTATAATTATGTCTGTGGACGGAGGTTGCAGGGTTGAGGTGTTTTTCAATGTCTTCCGAGCCTCTCAAGGAAACCCAAACTTTTCCAGTTCGAGGTCACGCTGTACTCTCGCCTTCCGTGTCACATGGGTCAGACCCAGCGGTGTTCAAGGATATTCACTGTGCCAGAAGACTCCTTTCAGAATGGGGATTGTTCTTTCAGACGGCTACTTTTTTTTCTTTTCTTTTTTCTTGATTCAGTATGAGATTTACTCTGGTATATTTATATATTTTTTTAGATCTAGACCTATTTTAGTTTGGTATTCCATTATTCACAGTTCAAGTGAGTCTCTTTCTCCACGGCAACAGCTGTGGACTGTACACATAGTCCAAAAGATGTGGATTGTACCCAGCCGTATAACTGTCGACAAGCAGGTTTTGGCTTCCACTGCATTGAGAAAAGGCTTTTGATGAACATAAGCAGATGTTTCTGGTGTTCTAGGATGTGTTCTTCTTCTGCATCAACGCTCACCAGGGCCCTCTCATGTATCCGTAGGTGGCGACCACAGCTCCGACACCGAGAGCGCCCCCTCCCCCTCCCAGGCAGACCACTCCAAGGGTGGGGACTCCCAGAGGGGAGACGGCGCTGGTGGATCCGCTGAGGGCCAGCGTCCAGAGCAAGATAAAGGCCAGGCTGGTGACGGGAAGGGCCAGGAGCCTCCATATGGGGAACTGAGAGTCAAGCTGGAGAAGAGCCCCGAGGGAGGGCTGGAGCTGGGCTCCCAGGAGGAGAGGGACAGGGACAGGGCCAGGGCGGCCTATGAGGGCCAGGTTCACCCGAAGAGCGAGCCCCAGGACGTGGACATGACACCCTCTGGGGAGGTGCAGGTGAAGGTGGAGCCCGAGGCCAAGGAGAAGGGAGACAAGGGGGAGCAGGGGGACAGGCAGCACCACTCGGACAACGACTCCAGCGCCACCTGCAGCGCAGACGAAGATGGGGACGCTGAGCCCGAGAGACAGAGGTGGGTGGACTCAACTATTATATTATTACAACCTGTTACATCCTTCCTTCATGACTCCGATTTCTCCGATGGAGAAAGTGCTCTCTGACTTGAATGCACCACACACAAATCAAATAGAACAGACTTTAATCTCTGAACTCTTCCTTTGGTGACGGGTGACTCATGTTCCCCGTGTCTCTCTTTGTGTCCTCCCCCCCCCAGGATGTTCACTATGGACAAGCCTTCGCTGCTCAGTCCTCCAGGCTCAGTGCTGGTGTCCTCAGTCAAGCAGGCCCACCTCAACATGCATCACCTCCAGCAGTGTGCCGCTGACATCCCGCCCATGGTCAGTCCCTATAGCAACCCACACTTTTCTATCAGATATGCCCATTCGGAGAGGCACGGAGGCAGGCAGCAGGGTGAAAGCATGTCTTATTTAGACCAACCTCCCCGTCAAGTGAGTCCATGCCCGCACATCTCCAAATTCTGTCACGTCATTTCAGTTCAGACAACTGATTTACCTTGCTGATCATTCTGTTATTCAAGTTGTTGATTTTTGTGTCAGTTTTTTGAAATTGTATTTTTGTGTCTCATGGTGGTGTAATTGTGTGCTGACGATGTCGAATAGCTTCCTATTCGTTCATCTGTCAACCTCTCATGTTTTGATCTCTCCAATCGTAATGGGAATTGGTCGGGACCGGTTTGAGGCCTAAATTGTAATGTAAATGCATGTTTTTTTACAACCTTTTTTTTCTTTAGAAACGACAATGTATGAGTCATGGACATTTTGTACATTCCGTTCATCAGTTTTGTCCTTTACCCTTTCTCCGGGGATGGTTTAAAGACAAGCGCAGAATAGGAATTCTTTATTCTGACCCTGCAGTCAACCAGAGTGTGCATTTCCGTGCACCTTGGGAGGGCATAGTTTCAGCATGGCGTGTGTCAGGCATCAACCTCACCTGGGTGTGTCGTCCCCCCCCCTCCTCCGTCTCTAGGTGCCAGGCCCCTTCGGCCCGGGCGGGGTGCCCATGGGGACGCCCCTCAGTGGCCTCGCCATGTTCCAGCACCAGATCACGGCGGCCCATGAGTCCGCCCACCAGGAGGAGAAGAAGAGGCAGGATCAGGGAGACGCTGAACGCAGACCTTGCTTTAACACACGCAGCCCCACTGTGCTGGACAGGGAAAGTAAGAGAACACACACCACACACACCCTTTATCCAGCAGCCGACTATTTATTCTCCTGTCCCCTTTCATTTTCACTCAGCATCAAAAAAAAGGAAAGTCTAGACTGCTGCAAAATGTCTCAGCCAGAACAAGAACATGATGTTCGTTGACCCCGTTTCACCAGTGAACACTGGGCTCAGATGATGTTGTTCCCATGGGACCTTTCAGAAGGAGGAAGTAGGGCTTTATCACCCTGACTATTGAAGGAGTGACGTGGGTCAGGACAGAACACACTGCACTGCCATAAACCCCCCGCCCCCCACCCCCCAGGGCTGGTCGACGGAGGAGTAGGACAGAGCAGGATCTTGGCTTCAAAGGGCACTTTGCCACGGCGCGTGTTACGTGTGAAGGAAAAAGTGCTTGATTGGACACCCAATGCTTTTAGCACCTTTCGTTGGAGCTGTGCGAAGGGTAGATTCCCGGCCAGCAGATCGACTGCGAGGCGTTTCTGTCGTGCCGTAGATGTGGGTGTGTTAGAACTGCGGTTCAGAGGAATCCTTCGCTTTGACTCCAAATTACCTGAGCATGTTCTTGTTTCCCCTCTACATGTGTGTGTGTTGTCCTCCTGCACGCGCCTGTGTGTGTATGTGTTCTCATACGTGTGTCCTGTGTGCCGCAGGTAAGCCCTTCCCCTACATGCCTTATGACATGAAGCTGGCTCTGGACCAGGAGGCCCAGGCTGGCCGGCCAGGCTCCCCCTACAGGCTCTCCCCCAGGGAGCTGAGCAAGGCCTCACCCCAGCCTGACCCCAACACCGCCAACGCCTCCCGCTACAGTGTGCCTCCAGGTAGCTAACCATCATCATCATCATCATTATCATTACCATCCCCGACATCGCTAAACCGCCACCTCCTGTCTGTGTCTGGCCTCGCTCCGTCTCTTCCCCGTCACCCACCTTCCTTCGTTGAACACCTCTTTTGCCTGGGTGTTTTCTGCTCTTTGAGTGATAGAGGGACTTTTTTTTGCTGTTTGGTTTTGAGTTGAAGTCTTCTCGTAAGAGAGCCGGTAGCTAATTGAGTGTAGATTTGGCCAGTTTTTATTCTTATTTGTTGTTCTGGTTTGGATTTTTGGTTGATTCAAAAACTCTGGTCTTCTATTGGTTTGATACCAGTCGCTGTTTGATCAAGTCTTGCCTGGTTGGTTATAATTTTCACTCAGCCAGTTTATCTCTCTGTCTCTTCCTGTTAATCCAGCAATGTTTGCCATAAATAAATCTTTATAGTGAAGGAAAAAACCTGGCCTTGAGCCCCTATCTATCCTATCATGAAAGAACATTCTTTTGTCACACACAGTCTCCTGGCAACCGGACTTTATCAGGATTTCGTCATGGACTATCTGTTTTTTTATCTTCCCCAGTGGGAAGGCCGGCAGGATGCTGACGTCTGGCTCTCCTGCAGGAACTGTCACAGAGCATATGTGCATGTTTTATTTAGTTAAGTGCAGCGAGAGCTTCTTCCCGGCGGGTCACCGCGTCTGTATTGTAATCCATTAAGTCAGCTTCCTCCCTCCACGGTGTAGACCGCTCCCCCGAGCTCACAGGCAGCCAGACGGCACGCCAGACCGGGCAGGGATTCTCAGGACCCAGTCAGCCTTTTAACCGGGCTCCATCCTGTGCACCACGTGGTTCACTTCTGTCTATGATGCCGACTCTTGAGTCATGCGCGATACGGGTCAGATTCAGAGGAATTGAATCTGAATTGAATCGAATCAAGTCCAAGATTCGTATGTGATGTGATGCTTGAAGAATCTCCAGGAGGCACCTGAATTCTGTGGTGTCACATTCTCAAGAGTTTTTTTAACATTTTGTATTGTTTTTTCTTCCACCAGTGCTCCACCCTGCTCCCAACCAGGTCGTACAGGGCCTGCCCGAAGGGGTCCGCGTGACTTTCTCCAGACACAGCCGACCTGCCAACATTCCATCCCCTCCTCCACTCATTCCGACCTCTAAGCCCTCGGACAAGCCATCGTTCATCCAGGGCGGCTCCATCTCCCAGGTAGGACCCACATACCAAGGAAGGTCTAAGGTGTATTACCTTTTCCAGCCTGTGTCTCACTCATAGATGACAGTGCATCAACCCTACCCCGTATTTGACCCCTGGAATGTGTGTTCCATCTGTTTCAGGGAACCCCTGGCACCTACCTGCCATCCCATGCCGTCTATGGGCCAGAGGGGGGTAAGAGCTCCGTGGGCTCCATCTCACTGGGGCTTCCCAGGCAACAGGACCCCACCAAGCCTGGTAAGACAGCCTTGTCTGGACTTCTCGTGCCCCAACCCCACCTGCCATCACCGCTCATTGGCAACATTGAATCCAACCTGGGCCATTGCTGCCTCATATTACCACTACCCTGTCTTAACGCTGCCCTCTTTGTTCCCCTCCCCCTGTCTTGCACCCATTCTCCTCTCTCCTGCCCAGTGTACTCTATCAAGCAGGAGGAGTGTTCCCCACGTGGCTCCCAGGCGGAGGGGCTCCTCTCCAGGACGCAGTATGAGGGGGTCGTCAGAGGTGGGTGTCCATCTCAGCCCTGTCCGTCATCCCCCGTTACTCTTCTGTATACCCCAACACACACTCACACACCCACGGCTCCGTGCTCATGGAGCCGCTGCGTGGAAGGTAGCTCTGTCAGAAACTCCCGAGAGGAGAGGAGAGGGACCTTGGCCTCCTTTCTGTATTTGCTCAGACCCTTCAGAATGTGGCACGCTGGTGAGGGAGGAGGAGAGAACCTCGGACGCCACGGGTTCAAAAGCGTCCCCCCCAGCCCCACCTCTCAGTGACGCAGTCTTCACACGTTCTCCCCCACAACTGCCGTCTGAGGCTTCCACACCGCAGCCCCATACATCCATTGTCCCCCCCCCCCCCCACACACACAAACACCCACACACTAAACTCCATCTCTCCTCCTGCCCCTCTAGGAGGCCCCATGGCATCCATGCAGGATGGAGTCCTCTCGCGAGGCAATCCAACCAAGGTGGGCCCAGAGGGGCTGCCTTTCAGAGGGTCAATCACTCAGGTAGGACATTGCTATGCTAGTGCATCCGTTTTAAGCCAACGCTGATGGGTCCTGGGTGCTGACCTTTTTCTCTCTGCCTCCTTTTTTCTGCTCGTCTCTCAGGGCACACCAGCCCTGCCCCAGTCCAGCATCGCAGCTGACCTCCTAAAGGGCACCATCACCAAGCTGGCCACAGAGGAGCTCAACAGCCCAGAGAAGACCAGGGAGCAGCTCGCCAAGGGACACGTCATCTACGAGGGCAAGAGCGGCCACATCCTTTCCTACGACGGTAAGTGTGGCTCAGTGAGTTTAAGATTAGAACACTTCATTAATCCCCAGGCAGGGAAATTTGGGTGATCGAATAGCAGCGCAGAGACAGACAAAAGTAGGGTTAGGGTTAAAAGTGAACACTGAATAAAGAAATATAACTAGCAACTGAGATTACTCACCTAAGGATTTACAGAGTTTACGGAGACTACTTCGCAACCACAAACTATTAGGTAGGCCTAAGCACAGTTTCATCACAGGTAGGGTCAGTTTTTGAATCAGTCTAGCAAGTACTTCAATCTCTCCAACCATGAGCATTCCCCCTGTCCTCATAGCTATTAAGAACCCCAGAGAGGCCACACGCAGCCCCAGAACTGGCCACGAGCTCAAGCGCTCCTACGACATGATGGAGGGAGCCCTTTCCAGGGGGCACCCCGGCAGAGAGGGAGTCCCATTTGAAGGTACGGTCCTCGATATGAAAATGATAAATGGCTGCTTATATAGCTTTGAGTGTGTTTGTGTTTTGTGTTCCTGCTTCGGGAGATTGACTGTGTGTGTGTTTCTTAGGGTTGATAAGTAGAGCGCTACCCAGAGACGGGGATTCCAAGGAGAGGCCTATGATGACTGGATCGATCATGCAAGGTAACGGAACACTCGGAAGCAGAGATCCTTGAACAACAGTCACAGCCTTTTTTTTTTTATGTGTTTCTTTTTCTTTACATCTTCTGGCCGGAATGAAGTAGTTATTTGAACACGGGTCTGTTTTCCACCACAGGGACACCAAGGACCTCTGCAGAGGCCTACGAAGAGAGCCTGAAATACGGAAAGCAGATCAAGCGTGAGAGCCCTCCCATACGCTCCTTTGAGGGGGGGATCGGCAAGGGCAAGCCCTACGAGGGAGTGAACACCATCAAAGAGATGGGCCGTTCCATTCACGAGATCCCCCGCCAGGACCAGCCCGGCCAAGAAAACCGCAAGACCCCAGACATGGCAGACAGAAGCCGTGCCGCTATGGAGGGCTCTATAACCCAGGTAAGCAGCAGAGAGTGTGTGCGTATTGTGTGTTTCAATATTTCAAGATTTTTATTGTCATATGCGCAACATTGCAATGCAAAACAATATAAATATTAAATAGAACACACTAGGAAATAGAAAATAAATGTATACAAGTATGAATATAGTGCTATTGAGGCGAGTGTGCAAAGTGACAAAAGTGACAAGATGTAGGTGAATGACTGGTAGAACCAGTAGTGACAGCAATGGGGTGATGACAGTAATGAGCATTTGAGCTCACGAATTCAAAAGTCTTATAGGCTGGGGAATGAAACTGTCCAGATGCTGGACCGGATACTGCGGTACCATCTGCAAGACGGCAGCAGGCAAAAGTTTTTGTGGCTGGGGTGGTAGGGGTCTTTAAGGATCCGCCTTTTTCCTGCATCGTTGGGTGTAGAGGTTCTCCATGGATGGCAGCACCGTCCTGGTGATGTGCTGTGCTGTTTTCCACATCCTCTGTAGAGCCTTCCGGTTGAGGGCGGTGTGACTGCCGCACCAGACGGCGATGCGGCCAGTCAGGGTACTCCCTTTGGTGCACCTGTAGGAGTTGCAGAGTTTCCTTGAGTCCATGTTGAGCCTCCGCAGCCTACGGAGGTAGAAGATGAAGGTTGTTGTCCTGACACCAAGATGTCAGGGCTCGGACCTCCCTGTAGGCCGTCTCATCTTCGCTGGTGATCAGGTCAATGATGGTCGTGTTGTTGACAAATGGTATGATGGTGTTGGAGCTGTGAGTGGCCACGCAGTCATGCAGTGTTTAGAAGTCAGGATGGAGGATGTGGTGGTGCCTATCTGCACAGCACTGGGGTCTGTCCCTCAGGAAGTTTAGAATCCAATCACAGAGGGCGGTGTTGAGCCCAAGGTCTCTCAGCTTAGTGTCAAACTTGAAGGGCACAATGGGGTTAAATGCTGAACTGTAGTCAAACCACAGCTTTCTCACATGTGTGTCCCTCCTGTCCCGGTGGGAGAGGGCAGTGTGGAGGGCTAGGGAGATGGTGCCATCAGTTGATCTGATTTACCTGTAGGTCCTGGAAAATTGGTCCAGGGAATCAGGGAGGGAGGAGGTGATGAAGGTATTGTCTAAACTTTCAAAGCACTTCATGATAATGGAGGTGAGTGCTACTATACTTGCCGTAGTCATTCAGACCGAGGATTTTGGACTTTTTGGGAACAGGGACAATGGTGGCCTTCGTATAACTTGTGGGGAGTACATACTGGAGCAGGGACTCAATAAAAATGTCAGTGAAGACTTCTGCCAGCTGATCTGCACACACCTTGAGGGCTCGGCCCGGGATGCCATCCGGTCCAGGTGACATATGTGCGTTCATTCGTTTTAGCGATCTACACACATCTGCACGAGATATTCCAGGTGGGCAGGGGTCCTCCTTGACCTGCTGTGCCTTCTCAGCCAGAGAGTGGCTCTCAAGGCGTGCGTGGAATATGTTCAGGTCATCTGGTTCAGTTCATTACCTCAGTCTTTCTTCCACTGTGGTGGTGGTTTCATTCCGCATGTTTCTGGTGTTGGAGCCCTGTTATTTGTAATGTCTCTTAGTACTGCTAATATCTTTCCGGGGACCGTTCCTCGTCGTCCTGTACTCCTCCAAATCACGTTGTAGACCTCTCCTGTAACCCAGGGCTTCTGATTCAGGAATATCCCTACGGTAATCCTTGGTCCGACGTCATCAATACATTTGCCAATGTAGCCAATGGCTGCGTCCGTGTACGTCTGTGTTGTCCTGAAACACACACCACTCCGTGGTGCTAAGGCGGTGATGTAGAGCCGTGTCTGACCACCACTGAATGGTCCGCGTCACTGGCCCGTCACGTTTGAGTTTCTGCGTCTGGGAAGGTAGGTGAACTGAGACATGAACTGATTTGCGGAATGGGGGCCAGGGAGGGCTTGAATGTGCCTTAGCTTGGCATTTTTAAAATCTTCGGTCACAATAACAACCAGCCCCCTGTGTTTAGTGTTTGTATTGCGTGTGTTTTTTGTGTATAGGGTCTGTGTGTGTGTGTGCGAGGCAAGCCGTTGAACACTTCCCCCCCACCCCCCTTTTGCCAGGGCCACCCTCTGAGCCAGTCGGCCATCAAGCACAACGTCAAGTCCCTGATCACCAGCCCCAGCAAGCTTCCCCACACCATGCCCCAGCTCGAGGCCATGGAGCGGGCCAAGTACGAGGAGAGCAAGGCGGCCTCCGAGCGCCTGCGCCACACCTCCGTGGTCAACTCTGCCACCTCGGTGCTCCGCTCCACCCACCAGGAGGCCAGCAAATCCCAGCTCAGCCCGGGGATGTACGAGGACGCCAATGCCCGCAGGACCCCGGTCAACTACAGCACCGGCGGCATCTCCAGGGGCTCGCCCATGCTGGGACGCACTCAGGAGGGTACGTCTCACCGACCCTCATCTCCGCTTAAAGACAAGACGCAGGTGTGTTTAATGATCTAGATGTACTGCTGTACTGATTAAAGGCTTTGATTCTCCCTATTAAAGGAAGCATAAGCTCTGGAAAGCCATCCCCGCACGACAGGAAGAGCACCATGACACCCACTCACAGAGACAGCGTCCCGGCCAAGTCCCCCGTGTCGGCTGGCGAACCCATGGCCTCCCACAGCCCCTTTGACCCCCACCACCGGCCTGTGGTCCCTGGGGAGGTGTACCGAGGCCACCTGCCCCCCCACCTGGACCCTGCGGCCATCGCCTTCCACAGGGTCATAGACCCAGGTAGGACACAGCGCCTCTGGTGAACCCGGGGCCAGCTCGGAACAAAACAAACACTTGTGCAGAGAGGCCGATTCCCGGAAACCTGGCGAGGCTTTGAACCATCATTTATACGCCTGTCTGCTCCCTGCTCGAGCCATTGACGTCAGTCCAGAGAGAGATCGCTATCTGTGAACCTTCTGCTCATCTGTTGTTGTTGTTTTTTTGCACCCCCCCCTCTCTCCCTCCCCTGTACTCCCCCCTCCCCGCTCAGCCGCAGCAGCCTACATGTTCCCCAGGCAGGCGTCCCCAACGGGCTACCACAACACCTACCAGCTGTACACTATGGAGAACACGCGACAGACCATCCTCAACGATTACATCACCTCCCAGCAGATGCAAGTCATTCCGCGGCCCGAAGTTGCTAGGGGCCTGTCGCCACGGGAACAGCAGATCGCTATCCCCTACCCTCCCGGAGCTCGAGGTAGGGGTCCCTACCGCACTGGCCGACCCCCCCACCCCCCACCCCCCCCCCCCACCCCTCCCTCCCCCCCTACGGGGGCTGTGAGAGGAGAGGCTTGGCTGTCCTAGCATGCAGGCTATAACAGTGGCTACCTTTTCCAGACGCCCAGAAGCAAATGACCTAGACAAATTGCTCATAGTTTTAAGGGCTGCAGCTGATTCGGCTCATACTCAATTTTTATACATTGGGTATAGTCACAAGCATCTATTCAAACTCTCATTTGCTTAGTTGTCGCCTCTTACAAGGCGACCACTACTCCAACCCCCAGTGCAGCCCTACTATTTACCTACCTACCTGTAATGAGGGACCCTAATAGACCAAGTTAGTGGGTAAAAGCTAAGTGTATTTACGGTGTTCATTGATGGATTGGTTCTTGTTGTTCACCGTTGGCCCTTTGCTTCTGTCTGTAAAAGGGATTATTGATCTAGCCCAGATGCCTCCAACTCTCCTGTTGCCTCACGCGGGGGGAACAGGTACCCCTACTTTGGACCGCATCACCTACGTCCCCGGAGCCCAGCCCCCTTTTCCTCCTAGGGCTTTCAACCCAGCCTCCATTTCTCCAGGTGAGGACCCCCCCCCCCCCAACCCTCCCCCTACCCCACTGTTCCTGTCCAACCCTCCCTGAGTGCTCGGTGCTTCCTCATAGCCCCTGAAGCACACTGCCCTGCTACCCCTCTGAGCTCTGAGACGTCGGTCCTGACCGTACACGCAGAGCAAACCTAATCCCACATATCCATCCTACCTTCAAATTATGATTCTGGAAGATTTTGAATGGAAAACGACCACGAGCAATCAGTGTCTAATTTCCTGCCGATGTAATAATGCTCGGCGCCACAGACAGGCTACCTCAGTCGTCCTCAATCGCCTGACCCCTCTCAGTTCCCGAGTAGAGATGGTGTGTGAACCTCGCCCGTGCGTCTTGTGTCTCCTCTGTCCAACAGGCCATCAAGCCCACCTGGCAGCCACCGCGGCCAGCATGGAAAGAGAGCGCGAGCGTGAGAGGGAACGCGACCGGGAGCACCGGGAGCGAGAGAAAGAGCGGGATAAAGAGCGGGAGAGGGAACGCGAGCACCGAGAACGCGAGCACAGAGAACGCGAGCGCGAACGAGCGGTAGCAGCGGCCACGGACTACATGCGTGGAGGTGAGGCGGCAGATAGTACTTCTACAGGCATGATGAGCTCGTCAAATCTCTGACTGAATCCTGCATTAGTCCTTATTGTGAAACCTCACTGAGTCAGAGTCTGTGTCTGTGTGTGTTTCTGTGTGTGTGTGTGTGTGTGTGTGTGTCTGTCTCACCAGGTGCTGAGCAGCCAGGCAGGCCGGGTAGCCGCGGGTACCTGCGTTCCCCCTCCCCTTCCGTGAGAACCCCAGA
>JAVQJY010442759.1:0-10926 GCA_036025375.1 Retropinna semoni | reverse complement strand
CTCAGGTACTGGCCTATCAGGCTGCTTCCTACTGTCTGAGCCTCCTAAGTTCTGGCCTATCACACAGCTCCTTACTGTCTGAACCTCTCAGCAACTGTCCTATCGCACAACTCCTACTCTATGAGCAGCTTGTCATACCTGCCACTGTGAGGGTTTCTCATTATTTCTCATAACTGTACGTATCTACAATGTAGTGAAAATTCATACTAGAGCCTTTAAACTGACGGCCCTTCATCCGTAGGAATCAGAGATCTCTCTCTCTCTTACTCCCTCTAACTCTCCTTGTCTCTCTGTGTCCCCCCCATCCCCCAGTATGAACCTGAGGGAGGTTCTGAAGAAGTATGGCAAAGATGTGGGCCTCCACATCAAGGCGGTGCGCTCCTACAGCCAGCAACTCTTCCTGGCCTTGAAGCTGCTGAAGCGCTGCAACATCCTCCACGCCGACATCAAGCCCGACAACATCCTGGTACGCCCCGCCCTGCCCCGCCCCACACACACACACACACACACACACCAACACCGCTAACCAATCGCTAGACGGTCTCACTGCACACCAGACAACCTCAGGCACCTGGAGACTCCTTCTCTACTCTTCCTCACCCTCCTCCTCCTCCTCCTCCTCCTCCTCTACTCCTCCCAGGTGAACGAGTCCAAGACCATCCTGAAGCTGTGCGACTTTGGCTCCGCCTCCCATGTGGCGGACAACGACATCACTCCGTACCTGGTCAGCAGGTTCTACAGGGCGCCGGAAATCAGTAAGCGGCCACTGATGCTGTCTGCTTCCCGAGTCGGAGGGAAATCCTTTTTTCTCTCCCCCTTCGTTGACTTAACCTGGCGAGACGATCTGGACTCATCCAGAGATCTTTCCCAAGCACCCATCTGTCTCAGCTCCTTAGAAACGTGATTCGGACCAATCAGTGTCCTATGAAGCAGCTATGGGCGTGGTTTAGGTGTGTAGTACATTGTGATGGGCCGGCGGTTCATCCAATCACCTGCCCAGTCTTCTTTGAACGAGCCTGCCTTTTACAAACAGCTCCCAGTGAGAGACTTCCGGGTGGTTCTGTGTAAGAAACCCTCTGGGGTGTCTCCACCACCAGGTGGCATGGGAGAGCTCCGAGATGAGAGATGACCTTGTCCGGGGGTGTTACAGATACTCATCGTGTGTGCGTTTGTGTGTGTGTGCGTGTGTGTGTCTCTCCCAGTCATAGGGAAGCCGTACGACTACGGCATCGACATGTGGTCAGTGGGCTGCACGCTGTACGAGCTCTACACCGGCAAGATCCTCTTCCCCGGCTCCTCCAACAACCACATGGTCAAGCTGGCCATGGACCTCAAGGGCAAGATGCCCAACAAGGTGAGCCGACGGCCCCACACAGAGAGCCCCTCCACTGGGCTGGCCCCGGGACGACCAGAGCTCACTAACACTGGCGCCCTGGTCCCGCTCCATCTACCGACCGATTCACACCTCGCCACCACAACCGAGTGAATTAGGCTGGCTAGACGGACGTTTGTCTAGCCAGACGATGGTCTGGAAAAGTGGTCAGTCTGTCTGGAGCTGTGAGCCAGTCTGTGATCTCGGCAGGGGGTGGGGCTCTGTCCTGCGCTGTGAAGGCTGGGTGTGTTTTGAAGAGAGCAGATGACGCAACCTTTTCTCTGTGTGTCTTCAGATGATCCGGAAAGGCCTGTTCAAAGACCAGCACTTTGATCAGAACCTCAACTTCCTCTACATAGAAGTCGACAAAGTGACAGAAAGGGTTTGTAGCTCCCGTCCTCCTCTTCCTCCTCCTCCTCCTCTTCCTATGCTTCACCCACAGTCTCTTCTTCTTTTGACATAATCGCATTGTCCATTTCTGGGTTGTATTTCCTATTACTGAATCTATTTCTGTTATCTTGTGTAGAAGGGTGGTCATTCTTCTCACTAAAACCTAACCCCCCCCCCCCTCCCCCCAGTCATTAACCAGACCCTCCCCCCCGCAGGAGAAGGTGACGGTGATGAGCACCATCAACCCCACCAAGGACCTGCTGGCTGACATGGTGGGGGGCCAGCGTCTCCCCGAGGAGCAGAGGAAGAAGGTGATGCAGCTCAAAGACCTGCTGGACAGCACCCTGATGCTGGACCCAGCTAAGCGCATCAGCATCAACCAGGCCCTGCAGCACCCCTTCATCCAGGAGAAGATCTGATGTTCTGACCAAGCTGGGCCGGGCCGTGGCTGGATTCCACCCCCCAACCTCCCTCCACCCCCCCACCCCCCTCCCTCCTCCCTCACCCACTTTACCAAGGAGACGACCTGAGAGACACCACTTAGACCAAGGCCAGGTTTCAATGTTCCAATGTGCATCCTTCCTACATTCCTTCCCTGCTTCCTTCACTCCCTGAGGTGATGTCAGAGATGACAGGATTGGTCCTCGCAGGTGGAACCAGTCCGGCCGTGTCTGACTAGACAGTCAGGGGGCTTAGTGGAGGCGGAAGGAAGGACGGAAGGAAGGACGGAAGGAAGGACGGAAGGAAGGACGGAAGGACATGAGGATTGAAGGATGGTTGCATTGTTGAAAATCCCATGGGGGCTCAGGCCAGGCTGTACAGTACCAGACCAGACCAGAGCAGACCGGACCAGACTGGACGAGCCAGGACCCGGCATTGAGGCAGACCCAGACTCCCAGTGAGAATGTTAAGGATTAGATTTTTTTGTTTCCTCCACTGATTTTGATTATGATACAACGTATTGTTTTATTGTAAATAGGTCATTGAATGACAAGACATTCATGACAGATAAAAGAGAGAAGAAAGAACGAAACAAAACAAAAAAAAAAAGATTTTGTGGTTCATCATTGGAAACTTCCCTCCCTCGTCCACGCAGTCATTGCCTTTTTTTCAATTTAACAGGCATTGGAGTGACTGAAGTTGAAGTCTCGAATTCCTGTAAATATGTCTATTGAATTGTTAAAGAATCCGTGTGTCAGCCAGTTTAGTTAAGTGTTGTAGTTGTTTTCAAGGAGACGATAAAACCCAATGACGACGGCGCGTCTTGGTCCTCTCATTTAAATGTCCTCCTTTGTTTGCTTTTTTTTTGACCTTCTATTGAACCCGTGGCTCGCCGTGGGGCGGGGCATGCTTCTGAAGGGGTTCCCCTGGTGCTCTGGTCGCCTGGGGGACAGCCCAGTGGAAACGCTCTCTCTGTGACATGATGTCGTCCCACACATGAAGGCACCAGTACCATCGTGCAGGTCCCACCCTCCTCCTTCTCCCTCTCCTCTTCCTCCTCCCCCTCCTCATCTCCCCCCTCCTCTTCTTCTTCATCTTCCTCTTCCTCCTCCTCTTTGTCCTGGCTCAGACTGAAGGAACAATAACTGTAGTATTGTACTCCCCACAGTCCATAGGACTGCCCAATACACCCAATACAAAAAAGGTGGTTGCTTTTTATTTTTATTGAACAGATCAGTGGTTTCCCAGCTACTGTCTCTTTCTCTCTCTCCCTCCCTCCCTCCATCCTTCTCACCCTCCCTCCCTCCCTCCCTCCCTCCCTCTGTATACTGGCTTGGCCCTGGCTCAATAGGCTCTCAGATACAAGTGCCTCCTGCATGAGCCCTGTCTGTAAAACACAGAACGCCAGCCTCTTGAGGCCACACCCCGGTTGCTCCCCTCCTCTTCCTCCTCATGTTGTAAATAGCTCATTGTTACCATCGTTTCACGTGTTTTGATTTCTTAGTGCGTTTTTTTTTTTCATTCAGTGAAAGGTTAAAAAAATCAAAAAATCTTGTGATTTCAATTAAAGAATAGAGTTGTGGAACAAATCTGATGAAAAGAGCACCTACAGTGTACCACCACTTTTAGTAATAAAATATTTCATATTCTATACCAGACTGTGAATCCTGCTTTCTCTTTTGATCGATGACTATGAATTTGTCTGAACAACCCTGTGTCATTGTCCTGCTCCTTGACTAAGGTCATGCCATAACCTTGACAAGACACCAAACCTTCCACAGTCCTGGGGCTAGCTACATCCAAGGCCTTTATTCAGCAGGAGCAGTAGTGGTAATTTCTGAGAAAGATCTACTGTATTATACAATTTCTTTAAAATCTCAACAGATATCTCCTAAAGAGAGGAATGTGGATGATGAGATTATATACAGATGGAGAATATGGCATAAACTACATATTTATCATAATGGTGCTTTCCGCTTAGAGAAGCTACTGTATTGCAGGCCTGCGGACTCCCTATAGCCTTTCAGAGAAACACATGATGAGACTGACTGAGACATACACAGACAGGCCTCAGCTTCTAAACCTCAGAACCTCAACCATGAGAGACCTTAAACAACCCTGGTTCACCCCTAACCTCCACCCTCACCTTCTCCACCTCAGAACCTCAACCATTAGAGACCTTAAACAACCCTGGTTCACCCCTAACCCTCACCCCACCATCCCCCAGCTGTCGACTCACTGCGTGTATGGAAAGCGTGGTTGCAGGGATGTAGGTGAGGCAGACAGGGAGAGGGAGGGAGGGAAGGAGGGAGGGTTCACTACTGCGAGGGAGAGAATCCCAGAGAGGCTTTTATTCTACAGCCTCGGAGCTTCAAAGGCAGAAAGGGTCATCTAACATGTCCAGACGCAGCCATGGAGGACTTGACTCGGTGAAATCCTTCAGAGCCCCATTTCCTGAGTGAGATTGCAGTTATGTTCGCGGTTGGCACTTAGAAAATGTCAGAGCTTAGAAAATGCCCCGTCTTCTGAGAGGGCTTATGATGTCTAGAGGGGAAAGAGGTTCCAAAGGATGTAAAGACTGTCTAAGGAGTAAAATGGGGAGTGGAGGGGTTGTCAGTTTAAAGGATGTGTGAATGCATGTGGGCCTTTGTGACACCAGAATGGTACTGAAGGCATATAGAGAGATCTAAAGATGGACTAATAACAGTGGCCCGGCTTTGATCTGGCATGTATGTCATGAGAGAAGTCTTTGGAGCTTGAATGAAACTAATATACCGTTAGCAAGCACAGTCATATACTGATGCATGCCATTACAAGGCTAACAGACAAGAATGTGTAAGATGGGCTCGGATTTCAGTCTCCACTCAAAGATCTGTCCTTACATCGTCCCTTCCTGGGAGAATCACAGATCTGTAGTGACAGGATAAGTATCATATAATATGCAGACATGTTTGCGTTTATCCAATCATCTCATTATCTATATGAAGGGTAAAGGATGCTTTTTAGAGAATTGAGACATGGCCTCAAGCACTCACTACCAAGTATCGTCCGCACCTGCATTTTCACCTCTGGGAATATATACAGTACCCTATCTAATAACTTATCCAGCTCATTGGGCTTATTTAACGCTATTTAAGATGGGGACCAGTAGGGGGCAGAAGAAGCCTGTTATTTGATTCCATTCGTTCTTTCAGCGTGACACGGTACTTCTGACTAGTGGCAACCAACACAAAGACTCAAGAGTGTTCATACACCGTCCATACTAGGTTTGGTCAAATGTCTGTACAGTGCTTTTGTGTTCAGACACAAACTTGATTTGTGTGAAGCTGGTCATAATCACTCTCCATCAGATAAACCTGAAAGTTCGTGTCATGTCCGTGTCATTTAAAACTATGCAGACGTCAGAAGTAGGAGTTTCATGCACCAACAATAATCACCGTAGCAGTCAATGGTCTCTTTTTATCTTAAAATGAGGGATTGATGTGACACGTAAACATACACGTCAATATTATTCCAGGTGCCATTTTCACACTTTTCTTATCAAAACCAGCTGATACAAAAACAGGAGACTAAAACAATATATAATTTCAGTTTGTTTTTTTATTAAAACCATACAAACATTTGTGGTCAGTTATAAAAGAGTGTTTGTTCTTCCAGAGGAGACGTGCTGGCGCTCCCTCCTCCACACGGAGAGCCCAGTCTGTCTGGACCCCAACGGGCCTGGCAATCCCTGCACTCATGTCTGGATCGGCCCCGAGGCCCCCCTAATCCTACACACTGACTACAGTATTTACATGTATAAAAAAAGAAGAAGAAAGAAACGAAGAGAAATGTGAAATACAAAAAAAGGAGAAATTGACCAAAGGTAAAGTCTAATGCATTTCACACATATCAACCTTTGAGATATTCAGACATTTCTTATATAAATGTTCAGTGAATTATACAAGTCTTATAAGACGATTTAACATATTTATTTTGTTCATAATTAACAATGGAAGATTGGCAGTGATATTTTCTTTTCTTTTTGTCCCCGACAGGCTGATGTAAGGCACATACCTCATGGCTATTCCCTCGGGTCCTCTCTCCAGAGAATGATTCTCACCTTTTTTTGAAAGAAAACATCGAAGCACAGCTACAAAAAGACAAAGGTACCAAAATAATAATTAAACCTGTACCTCTTTGCTTTGTCACTTCAGACAAGGCAAACTATTCAGTCCATATACTGTGTATACTGTGCGCTGTCACTTGGGATTGCAAGGCAATACTAACACTGTAGACTTCTGTAGACTAAGTCACTGCAATACTTGGTGGCCGTTCACACACACTGTATTAAACCATTAAAGAGAAAACCGTGGATGATTTCCTATAGTCCCTAAAAAAAGATAACAATATCATGAGGTGAATTTTTTGTCCTGCATACCATTTTTAGGCCATTATAAGACACATAAAAAACACAAAGCAGAATTTTTAAGCATAATGTAAAGCACCAAAGTAGGACCTTTTTTTCTCCATGAATTGTTGGCTAAACTTTGTGGATTATCTGCAGTATCGTAACAAAAAAACACATGTAAGTAAGATAATCACTTTCCAAAGCTGTCACAAAAGTCCATGTTCACAAAAACAACAACACCTCCAGAGAGCTTTGCAATTCAACGCCAACATTTCGATTATCACAAAGGAAATATAAAAATTTAAACACATTGTTATATACAGCTGTGAGTACAGTACCTTAACAAACGATGCACTGTAAGTCAAGCCAATGAGATATCGACAAGAGGACTACTTATCATGGCGCTTGTGAACTCTAAGACTTTGAAGCGTGGTCCTTATAATGTTGGACTTAATACCATATTGGAATACTTTGACAAAAAAACACACCACTTGGTACGACTTTGTAAAAGCACTGAAACATTGACATTTACATATTCGCAAAGTAACATACAAAACAAAACAACAAGAGCAAAGGAGTAAATTTCCCCCCAAAAAACAAAAAACAATACTTATTTAAAGATACCATCAGGGTCTTTTAAAGGTGATATAGGTGCCCGTTCCGACCTAGTGACAGTGGAGTGACGGTGGAGTTAAGGGTATAAGCGTCCATACTGGCTGACAGGCTAGACGGCCCCCTGGGCTTGCTAGTACTTAATAAACACAGTGTGTATGTTCCTCCTGGAATACAACATGCACCTATACTGACAGTGTACAGCGAGAAAACAGCCATGATCCTCACAACCCTTTCTGGGGACGTGAGTGGGGATGTGAGCCTTCTGGCCCAACGGCTTCTGGTCTTACAAAGGAAAGGGCTTCCAAAAATAGCCTTTATTCCAGAAAAGGAACATATCTATTTATCTATACATGTTTTTGACACATCCCTGGTCCTAAGAAAGGGATTACATTTTTACAAAATAAATCTGTTTGGCAACAAATCTGTATCGGTAACAACCCTCATAAACTTTTCATAATTTGCCGCAGTCTTATAAGTTTGACTGTCTTATATTCCTCTTTTTTTAATCAGTTCTTTACATGCATCAATCTTCCTCTGATTTATTTCCTATTGAGAGGGGAAAAGAGAGAGAGAGAGAGCGAGACAGAAGTTACTGCATGATAGCCAGGAACCTGCTCTCCTCGGCGAGGGAGGTGAGGAGGGAGCTCATGTCTCCGATGGCCATGTTGCTGAGGCTGGGGGTGGGCAGCCCACTGTGGTAGGAGGCGGAGGCCCGGGGGGTGGTCAGACGGGAGGACGTCCTGGACAGACCCTGGAACATGGAGGGGCTCATCAACCCAGACACCAGGCTGGCCTGCTCGTAGGCCTCCTCCAGCATGGAGCCAAAGTCCAGGCCCACCACCTCGTCCAGGGCCTCTGGGACGGAGCTGTCCACCGTACTGGTCACCTGGTCGGCCCCGGGGGAGAGGAGGGAGGCAGGGGCCGAGGCCCCCAAACACCCCACAGATTCCGCCATGGTCTCCAGCAGACACTGCTCTTCCAGGGCAGAGAAGGAGGAATTTGAGGAGGAGGAGGAGGAGGAGGAGGAAGAGGAGGCCTTGTTCTCCACAGGGTTATAGCAGAGCGCTGGGTCATTGTAGCCCTGCTCGTCCAGGTACCCCTGGTCTGGGGCCTCCAGCTTCAGGCCAGATACCTGGTGGGCCAGGGAGCAGGGAGGACCCCCGTTCCTCTGCCCAGGCTGGCTGGGACAGGCCTGGCTGGGGGGGGGCAGGTAGTGCTGGGGCCTAGCAGGGTGCCTGTAGCTGCTGCTGGCTGGCTGGCGTGGGGGTACCGGGGCGTGAGGGAGGTGGTGTAGGACGGGGGCCTGAGGAAGGCTCTCCATGGAGGCCCTGCTGAGGATCAGGTTGTCTCCAATCTGCCTGGAGGTGCTGTGGTTCTGCTGGAAGTGCGAGTGGTTCTGGGCGGGGGCAGAGATGGCCTGCTGTCCATAGCCCTGGGGTAGTGGCCCCTCTGTGATGTGGGAGAAGTCGGGCCGGCCGAAGGTATGAGTGGGGTTGGAGGCGCTTCCTCTCGTCTCCATGCAGGAGCTGGGTGAGGACTCCAACTTCATCCCTCCACTCACTCTGCAGTGAGCCTGGGTTTGGGCTTGGAGCTGGGGCTGAGCTTGGAGCTGGCTCCCCTGGGTGCATCGGTTCTGGAAGTCCCTGGGGTACTGACCCTGCTGCTGAACCATCATGTTCCCAAACCTCCCGAACGGAGAGCTAGCTGAGCCTTGCTGCTCTGAGCTGGACCACCTGGTGCATTTCTGGTTTTGGTTCTGGACCTGGACCTGGGTCTGAGAAGACCTCTCTGCACTTCCAGAGCTCACCTCATTCCACTGAATGGGCATGCCCTCCTTCCTAGCTCTCTCCCCAACCAGCTGGTGCTGCTGGAGGCCGTGGAAGCTCAGGTCCACCTCCTGGAGCTGCTCCAGCTCCCCCCCAGGGACGGACACCATGTCCCCGTAGCTGGGGGCCGAGGTGGGGTCCTCCAGCTGGCCGTAGGGGCCTCCCTGGGCCTGGGAGCGGAGGTACTGGACCAGGTCGTCCGGCAGCATGTCCTCGTCCCCCAGCAGCTGGTCCCCCTCCATGGCCAGGGCTTCCAGGGCGGAGTGCTCCATGATGCTGGGGGGGCAGGGGGAGTGCTGCAGCCCCCTCTGCAGGTTCCCCTCTGAGCGGGTGGAGTTCAGCAGGCTGAAGCCCCGGAGCTCCGCCAGGCCCAGGGCTGCAGGTGGAGGAGGGTGGATGCTGTTCAGGCTGCTGAAGCGCTGCATCTGGTCCGACACGTCCAGGGCGAGCGTCCGCACCGGGTCGCTGGCCCTGCGGTCGCCGTTCCCCGGACCCTCGCCTGGGTAGAAGCCCCCCCTCCTCCGGTAGGCAGCGTGGCCCCCCCCGTGCCCGGTGGAGCTGCCGTCGCTGCAGCGGCGCGGTCTGACCAGCGGGGGCAGCGTCTGGTGGCCCCCCTCCTGCCCCCCCTCGCCCATCATGGCCATGCGCGTCTTCAGGCTCATCCTCTCCATGTTGGGCAGCGGCGTGGGCGGAGGCCCCCCCGTGGCGGCCGCGTACTTGGCCTTCAGGTGGTAGTGCTGGGCGGGCGTGAGGTTCAGACACCCCCTGGAGCCTCCCCCCCCGCCTCCGCCACCCCCGCCCGGCGCCGCCCAACCCGCGCCCAGGTAGACGCTTCCTCCTACCCCGCCTCCCCCGCCCCCGCAGTGGCTGGCCTCGCTGGAGCGCCGCGAGGCGTCCGTGGAGATGGGGTCGTAGGAGTCGGTGGAGCTGAGGTTGTGGAGGCGGCGGTGGTGCCCGGACGCCGTCTCGCTCTGCGACGCCTGGCTGGAGCGCCGGCTGGAGAAGCACGGCGAGATGCCCGAGGAGCGCCGGCTGCTGCTCAGGTAGGCGGAGCTAGTGGCGCTGCCGCTGCTGTCACGCCGGTCCCTTCCCAGCATGCTTAGCACCGTCAGCTCTGTGCTGCCCAGCTCCGGACGAAGAAGTGGAGGAGGGGCAGGGAGCACCCCACAGCCTGGTCGACCTAGACTGGAGCCTGGACAGGGGGAGAGGGAGGGAGAGAGAGAGAGAGAGAGAGAGGGAGGGAGAGAGAGAGAGAGAAAGAGAGAGAGGGCGGGAGAAAGAGAGAGAGAAAGAGAGAGAGAGAGAGAGAGAGAGAGGGAGAGAGAGAGAGAGAAAGAGAGAGAGAAGGAGGGAGAGAGAGAGAGAGAGAGAGAGAGAGACAAAGAAAGCGAGGGGAGTGGAAAAGAGAGAGGACAAGAACAGAGAGAGAGAAAGAGAGAGAGATTATGACACCGGTGAAGGAAGACCGCCTCGGACAGATGCTCCCATCTATCGCTGGCGCGGCTAGTCCGTGTAACGCCATGACACGCTCTGATCACGGAGGTGATCCACGCGGTGATACGATCCGCAGAGCGGAACACGGAATCCGAGGCATCCGGCACGCTCCGACGAGCCGATCGGCGGGGCCGACGTTCCCAGTGATCACGCTACGCGTTGAGATATTTACGGCCACGTTCACACAACCCGATCCTCCCAGGAAGGTTCCGGAGAACATCCGTCAAATATCCGTTATATTAGAGTGGCTAAGCCGTCTTACTGTAATGTGTGTATCCCTGAGTCTGGGTTGTGTGTGTGTATCCCTGAGCCTGGGTTGTGTGTGTGTATCACTGAGCCTGGGTTGTGTGTGTGTATCCCTGAGCCTGGGTTGTGTGTGTGTATCACTGAGCCAGGGT
>JAVQJY010442055.1:0-12348 GCA_036025375.1 Retropinna semoni | reverse complement strand
AATCTTTCAAAATGCAAAACCTGGAGTTGTTATCTTCTCGTTGGATCTGTAGAAAGGCAGTAGACACAGTCTATTTGTTACAGAGAATCTAGTGTACAGAGCTAAATAAATAATGACCAGGCCTCTTCACTGTACATATTTCATATAGCAAGAGACACAAATCAATCATGGAGGAATCTAGAGGGCTCTGTCTAAATTATACAGAGATTCCTGCCCTACTAATATAAGAATTTAAGTCCCACACTTCCACATCAAAGTGAAGGGGAAGCAGAGCAGCTTGCTGGGAATGGAACAGCCTCGGAAGGCTGTGCTAACTCTAACAACAGGACATACCCTACCACTGAACCCCAACACAGACCTGATTTGAGTGTTTTACCAAGTATGTCAACCATGGTTTTGGATCGCACCTTTGGTCTTCTTCAAATTGACCTAGAACTGACCAACCACAGGCTCAGACAAAAGATGTTCTAGAGTAAACATGAGAACGCATTCATGTCACCATCACCGTGAGCGGAGCATCACATCTCAGATAAAAGATTGATGACATATTAGCCAGGGTTAACGGGGAGATTAGGCTTCATAAACTAAATGCTACCGTTTATAATTGAAGATTTTATGAGCAAATTGGCATCAGGTTGGTTGAAGTGACTTTTTGAAGTCGTAGGGTGTGGCAGAGTGAAGATGTTTCTCTTTACAAGGTTAATTTAACTCCACTAAAACCTGGTGGGATCATTAAGTTTGAGTTCAGGGCAGTTGTCATTAAGCCAATGAGAGCCATTAAAGTGGAAAGAGGAGCTTTTCCAGGCCCTCCTCCACATCCACACGCTCTCATTCCTCTTGCTGCAGGACCAACACAGCATGAAGGGAAAACACTGCTTCATCGGGCCTGCAAGGACAGCATCATGCATCCTTGCCTCCAATAGAGCTGCCATGGCAACCTCCTCCATTAACTTTAATGGCCAATCATATCGTTTAATGCTTTTCACTCTATTCTCTCCATTCAGCCGTCTGCATCCTCCACCCATATGCCCCTCCACGCCCTCTTCTCCTCCACCCACAACACCCACGGACAGCCACACCCTTTCTTCTTCTCTCCCCCTCTCCATCCTTTAAAACTCTGGTGTCGATGAGTTAAACAGATTGCTCGTCCAGCCAGTTAAGCTGCCCATCCCATAGAAAGTGTAATTGGTTTACTATAGAAAGGAGCCTTTTCCATGTAGGGGATAATCCCTCAGCTTGATTAATGCTTCTCTAATCAATTGGTGTCTGGGAGACCCGCCTCCTCAGTCACATCCCTGGAACAGGAACAGCTGGCCTTTTCAAAGGTCATGGATAGGGGTGGGAGGGCTGGGGGGGTACCTGGGGTCGGGGGTGTGATGGATCAACCAGGGTGTGTCAAACCACTTATACACATTAGCAAACCAAAAAAGTGACCAGTAAAAACGAGTGGCCAGAAGTGTGGAAAAGGATCAAAAGCTTTGGTTGGACAATGGAGAAAACGGCATGCTGGCGTGTATGAATATCAATGTCAACTGGGGATGTCAGCTGGATGACAGATAAAATACAGAGTCAAGTAGGTAGGGTTAGACTACAGCCAAGACAATGAACTAAGCAAGTCTCCAAGGTTTTTCTGAAGGATTATTGGATTATTTTTTTCCAAATAATCCAACTTTGTGAATGGTCATTTCAGATCTCCGAAAAGAGTCAGGGTTAAACAGAAGGATAGTCATCAGCTCCAGAAGTTATTGTCAATCGGCAAAGTGCCTCCATCAGAAGAACATCAATAGACAGCTAGCTTGAAAGAGATGTCTCTGTTGGAACGGTGTGATGAATCCCCGTTTGGCAGAATACACATTAGTATTCAAAGTGGTCATTTAAATAAGGCTAAATTCCTAAGTGACACTTGTCATCCAGATTGAAGAGGTTTGTGTTGTTACTTCATCAGTAACAGACTAAACATCACCTCAACATGTGTCTGTGAAGCAGCATCGACTATGTTGGCCAGGACAGACTCTTATGTAAAACTGGAGACGGAACATTAATCTCTGAGCGGTCTTGATGCACACGTTAATGACCTCCGACTCACGATATGATCTACCACGGCAGTGATGAACGATCTTACCGCACGCTTACTACAGACGCTTCACAACTCTCTGTTTCCCGGCCCTCCTCTCTCTTTCTCTCTCAACTTTGTTCAGGGTGTCGTGGATGATAGGCCTGTGATTTAGTTGAACTTGTAAACAGCATCAACGATCTGTCTCCATCGCCTTTAATAACAGCTCAATGCTTACTTGGTAATTTATAAGAATGGGAGAGCAGGCGTTGAAGGTGCTGATGTTGGCTTAGGGGTGTGGGGGTGGGAGGACGCAGCCTTCCCCGTGTTAGTATGCACACACATACACCTGCGACAGCACTGCAGTCAAAGATGGGGACCAGCGGAGATGCTGTGGGAGATGGGAGGGGTGACAGGGGGGGAGAGAGGGGCAGGGGTGGAGAGAGGGGCGGGGGTGGAGAGAGGGTGAGGAGGAGAGGAAAAGTGGGAGAGCGACAGAGAGATGAGATGGGATGAGAGAATGGGGACTGATAGGGTGAGGAGAGGGTGAGGACTGAGAGAGAGAGACAGAGAG
This sequence comes from Retropinna semoni, assembly GCA_036025375.1. Taxonomy (NCBI): domain Eukaryota; kingdom Metazoa; phylum Chordata; class Actinopteri; order Osmeriformes; family Retropinnidae; genus Retropinna; species Retropinna semoni. The sequence goes on along the minus strand of JAVQJY010442055.1, from coordinate 9,721 downwards.
AAGGGAAGGGAGAGAGGAGAGATAGAGAGAGACAGGGTTTGAGAGAGAGATGTGGAGAGGGTGAGGAGGAGAGGGAGAGAGGCAGACAAAGAGGAAAAAAGAGAATGGGGGAGAGAAAGACAGAAACAGACACAGAGGGTGAGTATTCTGAATACTCATTCTGCGAGATTAGTGGTTGGGGCCTCTACAGCCCAACATACACAAACAACCCCCGCCACACAGGTTATTAGTGCTCTGCAGCGTTTGCAGAATGAATACAGAATGAATAAGAAGCTGCAATTGATTTGTAATGGATCTGAAGCGGGCCAGCGAGTGAGCCCTTCATAGTGTTGTTTTATTATTAATGCCCCTCAGCCAATGGGCTGCGGAATATGCATCGAGTGACCTGCCCTTCCTACTTCTCATGCTTATCGTCATTGACATTTCCTACACACAGCACACCCTTCCTGCACATCAAGAAGGCTACTCTGCTCTGCAATGGACCAGAAAACTGCAGGACATTATCATCAGTAATGTCTCCACATGCTACAGTGTCTGCCATTTCAGACTTAGTTATCATAAGAGGGTTATCTCCTCATGACCATGGAGTAGGCTTTGAAATGGATAGGCAGCAGTGCTCATACCTATATGTCTTATACATCTATAATTCATGTCTATCCTTCTTTGGATCCGCATTTATCCATCCATGTATCTATCCATCCATCTATCCATCCATTTATCCATACATCCATCCATCTATCCGTCATGTGCTCTGTCTGCTATTGCAGCTGTGTGTCGTTTTGTGCTTTTATATTGTTTAACCTCAAAAGCATCGCTTCTCCCCTCCCTCTTCCCTGTCTCCCACCTCCCCAAGCCTTCAAAAGGCCATTTGCCGACACTGTAAATTACAATTTGTTCTTAATTGACATGCCTCGTTAAGATTCTATAATAAAAGGTTAAAGATCGCATTTCAAGGTAAGAAACAAACACGTGCATGCATATCGGTGAAGTTTATGAAGCTCCTGTGGACCTGCAAACAAATGACATAAAAAAACAACGGAGCAGAGCACAGTCTCCCTGAATCTTATGTATAGTCATTGCAGGCAGGATGCTTGTTTAGTCAGTCAGAGGTTGGTACCCTGTTGTCAGACATCCCGCACCTCAATAACAAGTATTTGCTCTGCAGGGGAAGGACAGCAGGAATCAACCTGAGCTGAGAGAGCTGGGATCTGAGCTGGTGACAAAGAATCCTCCACTAGAAGCAACACAAACATACAGCTTCACTTCCTTTCTCAAGACAAGCTTTCTACTCCAGTTTATCACATGAAACCATGGATGCTGATCGTAGACCATGTGTGTATTCCCTGACCCACCTTGTAAAAACTGTTGAATTCATGATCAAAACCACGGGATCAATAAGTGGACTGAGATAGAATAACAGCCAAGCTAATTAGATTTCCAGGATTTAATATAAGCCAATTAACCTTACAATGAAACAATTAAAAGTGAATTGAGTGGTTCAATATCACGAGAGGGAGCACCCAGAAGTTGTTGCTGGAAAAGCCCATTTTCATCAGGATGATTAGCGTGACCCTGAGAGAGGGACACGGGAGTCCGAGGCCACGCTCGTTCACATCTAGTCGGTGTGAATGTCGTTTCTGAGCACCCCCCCAACCCCCACCCCCACCCCCCCACCCCCCACCCCACTGTGGGGCAGGGGACCAGCAGAGATGTGACCCGCCGTTGGTCCAGCATCTTCTAATGATGATTCATTCATGTCCCTCCACCCTTTAAACGTGGCTGATGCGACTGTGCTTGTTAATGACGGGCCTCTCCTGTGGAGTAGATGTCTGAGGGTGTGGTGAGGGTGGAAGGACAAAGAGCAGAGCAGGTTTTAAAGAGCTCTCCCCGGGGAGCGTCACTGAGCCAGCAGTGATAAACTCATGATTAGGAAGACAAATGATATTAGAGCCCATTATTTCCCGCCCACTGCGGTCATTAAAAGACCACACAGCAACAATAGATCAGTACTAATTGGAAGCGGAATATGATCATGACGACACGTTACAGCCATCAATCACTGGGTTTGTCTTTGAGGAGCACTTCAGCTGACCTCGGCATTGACTCCGCTGTTTACATGGACTGCATTGTTTTGCTTTAGTTTGCAAGATGTTTTGTTTAAGGGTAGACACTCCGAGACGTTTCCTGAAGGGTAGCCTACTTTCAAGTATCCTCCAAATGACACCATGACTGGTCAAGCGAATGTGATTGAGGAGAGTGGCATTAGACCCAGGCCAAGACCCAGTCCGAGACTGAGACAGAGATCCAGATCAATACTCAAATTGAGACCCAGACCAAGACCCAGGTCCACACCGAGGCTGAGAACCAGACCGAGGCCCAGGCAGAGACCCAGGTCCACACCCAAACCGAGATCCAGGCCGAGACCCAGGCTAAGCCATAACTCCATGAAATCATTATTGGGACCAAGTTACAGGTAGGCCCCCTTCACATGACCACATTGTACATTATGGATTTATGGGAATGACTCAGTGGGATGATGTCTGGAAATCTCTGTCATAAAAGTGACAGCCAATTGAGGAAAATCCAATGCAGGATTGTTGAAATATAGAACCGCCTTAATGGCATGACATCACAGGTTCAGAGGTTACAGAGGATGACACACTCACAGGACAGCGTGATTAGAAACAAGAGAGAGACATGAGATCTTAGGGTGATTGATTGAGATGACCACACGCCTACAGTATGATTACAATGAGAATCAATACATTGATTGCAGACAATGTTCTCCAGTCAACCACTGAAAAAAAAGCTATCTTTCTAGGGCACATACATATATTCACCATAACCACTAATCCTTATCAGTGTCACAGGGGGAGCTGAGGGCTATCCCTAAGTACACTGGGCAAGAGGCAGGACCACACCTGAGACAGGCCACCCATCCATCACAGGGCACACACTCCATTCACTCACACAGTCACACCAATGGGCAATATTAGCATCTTAGCATCTTCAATCAGCCTACATGCATGCATGTCTATGGACTGTGAAAGGAAACCCACAAAGATGCTGAGAGACCATGCAAAATCCTCACTGAAAGGCCCCCTGGTCAAGATTCGACCCCAGAACCTTCTAGCTGTGTGGCAAAAGTGCTATCCACTGCACCACCAAGCCACCCCAAAAGACAATAAATAAATAATGTTGATACAATATGTCCAGGACAAAAAAATATGAATAGCAATACTAAGCAAGATTAAATAAATAATGTTAGAAAATCCACAAAATTGTTTATTGAAATAACTTCTGACCTACGGGAACTGAAATTTAAAAGCACAACTATAAATTGTTAATACCTCAATATACTATAGTGTAAACTATTGACAACAAGCACAATACACATCACACTCAATTAAAAGTGTCTGCTTCACAAAACACTCTAGAGAGGAGATGTAAACAGCGTGAACCGCCTGAAAACCTTAAGTCAGGTTGACTGATAGGACAAGTAAAGTAAAGGGGAGAATAAAAGTGGAAGGCGGCTTTAGAAGATGTCGGAAGGCTCTTTAGATTCACAGCGTGATCTCAGTCTGTTAGTGGAGAACTAAACCACCTGAGAGAAGCTGACAGCCCGAGACAATGACTGGTGCTCTCCTCGCATACCAGTTCAGAAGGACATCTCCGCCTGCCTTACTGGGGCTGGGCTCAAGAACCGCTCTGCTCTCCCGGATGTCAGGGCACTCCAGGAAATGGATATACATGCTTGGTTAAACTGCTATTATACAAATGAAACTGTATCACACACTTTATGAGCCTGTCACAGAGGCAGAGCTGGTGTGAATACCAACAGTATAAGAAGGACACTCCAGAGATTTGTGATGCTTTGGATTTTATTTTTTTCAATCTGCATCAAGTGAACCTTGATTGGCACCAAATACCTTCCAGGAGTGTAACTCACAACGTCCTTCAAATAATGTTGCCGACCAGCCAAAGGCAAAGAAACACTGCAGTGTTCTGGTATAAAGTGTTTTAGTGCTTTCCATAAAACAGTACTTTCTACTCTGTGCCTCTTTGTGAGACCTCTGTGTTTCTCTGGGTTGTAATAGGCCTCATTGGAGCTTCTAATTGGCAGTCACCGTGCCCACTGTCCTTTGAGTCACAGCTGCTACAGGGGACCGGAACATTCAAACCAGCTTTGAAGTTCTTAGAAGAGAGAATTCTCTTAGCTGCCGTGGCAGGGGGAAAGCCCCATCACAACCAGAGAGGGTGGATTGTAATTGAACAGGAGAGGTAAAAATGGAGCCCCGCCCCCCCCCCCCCTTCCAACCCAACCACTTCTTCAAAACACGACGAGAGCTGCACTTCAGGTCCTCATCATTGACAGAGCAAACAAAGACTAACTACCTTTCAGTGATATTCAGGGGGACCAAGCCAACACATTCATCCCATCCCAGGTCCCCGTGGACCTTCATGTCTTTGTGTGTTGAGAGGGTGGGGGGAGGGGGAGGGGGGAGAGGGAGGGGCGGTAGGGAGTGGACAGAGATCTCACTTCAAAACACGAGACACTTTCATCTCTTCATCCCCCGTCTCCATCTCCTTCTAACCAACTCAAGCCTCTTTAATGACCTGGCTGGCTGGCTTTACCAGACCACCTTCATATCATGCACTCTCCTTGACCCCAGATTGGGCCCTTGGTTTCTGCCTCAGCACACATATATACTCATGTAGACTCCCACTGAGGAAGAATACAACACAGCCACATGTCCATCAACACTGAAATCCTCACAAGGCTCTCGCAGTCCTCCTCCTCCCTTTTCTTTTCCTCCCCTCCCCTTTTCCTCTCTCCTCCAATGAAACGGACAGACAAGAGGATGCTGATAGAGGTCTGTATGTGATGGACCATGCATGATTAGAAATTAGTTCCTTGGCCGAGCACCAGTAATCATGATGCTGTACAAAATGGTGCGCTTCATGTGGTCCATGTCCGACCGAGTTCTACAGCTGTTCAGATCACGTTTCCTTAGACTGACTGCTCATGCTACCAGAGAAAAACGCAATTCTTCAAGAACTATGGCATTTAGGAAAATATGGATAATGGCAAAACCTATGCTATTTCTGAAATTTACATAGGCTTAGGCAGAATATCTTACCATATGAATAGATGGATGTTTTAATAAATGCACTCTGATAGTTTCAGGAACATATCGTTCAGTTCCCTTGTTCAGCTAATGATTTATTCAGCAGGACATAAAGTGCAATATTAACACTTGTTTTTTAAATTAATAAATCGTACAGCGCAAATATTCCTGACGACTCTCATCTGAATGTGTACAGTAACACAACATTTTCTGCCATTAAAATACTCCAAACATCCAAGTCAATGTAAACACCAGCTTCATCTTCCACACTGGTTGGTATGTTGACCCTCATCTTGAGGCTCCAGCAGGAGTAGGGCTTAGAGTCTGGGAACACAGGCTGAGCCAGAGATGGTGGTGTAGCAAGCAGGATTAGGGTGTAAGTCTTCAAAGAGCTCCTCTCCTCAGACACTGTTCAGCTCAAACTGACACATTATGCTCTTTGTATTTCTTTTCTTCTCATCGCTGAGAATCGCTTTGAGTTACAACATGCACTGCATTACCAACACAGAAGAGGCCGGGGAACTGTGCTGCATACGAGCAGATGGAGGAGAGTTAGGGACAGAGGTTGCTCGTTGGTGAGGTGTTCATGACAGGCCTCCGGGGTTGCAGGTTCTGTAATGCAGTATCTGAGCCTGAGGCAAGGCCAAGGGATCCTCACACTGAAGCTATTGAACTGCTCTCTTCAGAATGCAATCAACACTCTCTCTTTCTTTCATAGAAATGTACGGACACATACACACACACACACACACACACTTACACTAACACATACTCACACACAAACACACACACACACACATACACACTTAGACACACAAACTTCAGTAATTCCAAAATCACGAATCACCAGCATGGGCTGCAGAGCGCATTATGAAGGAGGAGAGGGAAAACATGAGAAATCTAATTAATAATTCATGGCGAGCCATTTGGAATATCACAAATGTCAATCTCTAGGTTTAGAGGCAGGGACGGTAAACAGCTACAACCCATTTCTAATTAAAAGTTTAGTTTCCATGAATTAAACATGAGCAGGAACTGTACAATATTAATGGCACTTGGGACATAGAGGCTGGACCCATGGTAAGACAGATAGAGGGAGGTGGCTAGTTGCCATTGCTGCGGTCAGCCTTTTTCACAACAACAAAGAGAGAAAAATGGATGAAATACAAAAAAACAAGAACAGGTTGAGACAGATATATTGTGTGCAGTGTGCAGACCAAAGAGACGCCACAAAATAATCACTCTTTACTGCAAAGCCTACCTCGAAGCTAATTCTAATTGTGAAATGTGAGACCTTGATAATGCATTTGTGTGGTGCGGTTTGGCCAGTGTGCAGTATTTTCATCTATTCCTTGTGGATTTCTTGAATTGATCTGGTGTGTGGCCATGTTGAATGTGAGTTTAGTGTTGTAGTGTGGTGTGACAGAGTTGCCTTCACCCCACCTCCACCTCAACATATTATTGTCATGTAGCCTATAAATCGTTAATTCTCCATCCTAACAAGTCTAGTGAATCTATTTAAGATGCTTTTAATTTATTCCATAATTAATACTTAGGGAAATTTGTGAGAAGATTGTTGTGGAAATTATCTTTCTTTTTTTCTTTCACATTATCGTCTGCACTTTGATATAAATAATAGCCTCTCCACTTGCAGCCTTTCATAAAAGCTTACAAATAAAAACCCACCATTTAGACGTTAAAGCTCATAATCAGTGTCTAACTGAGAAAATGGATTTCTCCTTAATTATAATGTAACCTTCATCTGACTGTCTCTGGCTGGCGGCTACGTCTCAAGGACAGCAGCTCAGTGTTTTTTTAATTGCCACATGCCTTCGAAGATACTGTCGGTGATGAAATTAAGGGAAAAAATAAAAAAGAGACATTCTTTTGTATACGATGATTCTCCATATTATTTCTATGTAAAAAAGGTTTTAAACATTTTATCCGGTTAGAAATTGTCCAATAATTAGCTGCGAGCAACTAATTGAAGTCAAAAAACGCCAAAGAACTTTGAAATCGTTTCAAATAAGCAAGAACAGTTGATCTTCCAACCTCTGTTGTGGAAATGTTGCAGTTCTTCAGAGGTGTGCAAATATATGCTAACATTATGGAATGTCTAAAGGAAATAAAATGGTGGTTTGCCTGCAGCAGTGAACACATAAACGTCTCCTACAGAAAAACACAAACCACAGGCTGACAGTGAGGATCTGCAGAGGTCCATGTACTAAAAAAAGACAGCATGAGGAACCAGGAATAGGAGGAGGAGCAGTGGCAAGTTACCTTCTCGAAGGCCCCTCTCCCTGACACACAAAGGGAAGCTCTGAAACATGTGGATATCAGAGACACACACCTGTACAGGGAATGAAAGACCACTGGAACAAGCCTGTGGCTATGACTGAGAGACAGACAGGGAAGGGGCTGGGAGAGAAGAGGGTGGAGAGAGAAAGAGAGCGAGAGAGAAGGGAGAGAGCGAGCGAGAGCAGAAATGAAGAGAGAAAGACAGAGAGCGAGACAGCGAGCGGAAGGACATTGGAGAGAGTGAAGAGGCAAAGAGAGATTGCCAAGCCCCTGCAACTCATTTTAGTTGAGCCAGGAACACACATATGCTCAGTTCATTCAAACAGGGCAAACTACCAACAATGCTCTTACCTGTGTGCCAGTGCAAAGTGGACAGGAGGGGCATTTTAGAGAGCTTGATTTAACTTCATTTTGCTCCATATGATACCTATGCCCAGCTGGTCTCTATTTGATACCTATCCCCAGCTAGTCTCAATGTGATACCTATCCCCAGCTAGTCTCAATGTGATACCTTACCCCATTTCACCACAGAACACTTAGATGAGACGACAGTATCTAAAACTACAAATAGTAGATGTACATCTATGGACAGATGTACATCTATTTTCTATGGACAGATGCACATCTATTTTCTATGGACAGATGTATATGTATGGGCAGATGTACATCTATGGACACTTGTACAACTATGGACAGATATACATCTATGGACATCTATCATCCGCTGGGATTAGCAGTAGCATTCAACTGACAAAAGAGGAGAACGTAAACCCGAAGCTAGGATTCACAGTGAACATACCATAAATATCACATCCAAAATGGGTTGAACGAGGAAGCAGAAAGAGGACAGCATAGCGGTGTTTTACAGATCGTGAAATATCTCCAGATTGGTCCACGGCTCCATTAAAAGGGTCTATCGTGAAGGGTGGAGGGTTGATGGCAGAGCTGGGATGTGGATTGGTAGAGAGAGGGTAGAGAGGGGGTTGAGAGGGGGCTGAGAGGGGACCCTTTGGGCATGAAGGCTGCCTGGCAGCCTCTAATGCAGCTGTCAGCCTCGCTGGCCCAACGATGCACGCCACGCTCACACCATTTGCCATTCCCCGCTTCCTGCCGCCGTTGATATTATACGGCTTTTAAATGAGCCGCAGCCATGGGGAACACGGCCCCGGGAACGCCTGTCGCCACGGCGACATGAGCCATGATTCGCCGTGCCATTAATCTCGCCGGGGAAATCTCCGCCGATTTGTCCCCCCCCCTCCGGGCGAAGCCGTAAACTTCTCCCACTGTCACTTTGGTACCTGCCTCTCAACGGTTGTGACAGAACCTGGATGCAGCTTGGCCTTGAACACACACGGACTTCTGCAGCAGCATCCGCTGACGGCTCGACTAGGGGAGCAGGACTGTGATTCCACCACGGACCTCATCTATAGTCTGTGAACCCCAGACGGTGGAGTTGGACTGAGATGTGATTTCTAATTTTTCAAAGAGGACTTTGGGAGTAGGGTGGTTTACCCGAACTGTCCAAACACGTTTATGATGGGAGAAGATAGGCTGGTCAACCCATTCGTAATCCTTCAAACATGGTTCTACCTGAATGGGGAGCTAACCCCTTCAGCTCTATGCAATTGAAGGGTTTCCAAGCAGTGTTTTCAACGTCTCTTACTTGAAGTTGTATACATTCTTGCTTAGCCCTAGTTGACATTCAAGGTCACTGCTGCAAAAGAGTAGACCTATTTGTTGTTTCTCTTGGGTAGACAATTATCGCTATTGTCAGTAGCATCTTTTTACAGGAGTGGTGCTGCAGCCTTTGTGACACGCCAACCAGAGATCTCATGGAGCTTCTCACTCAACTGTCAAAGGATGCTCTTTTGTGCGGAAGTTATGTGCTCCATGCCAGAGTGAGTTCCCATAGAAACAGAGAGTAACTTTTCTCTAGTGTCATACTAAGCATTAAGACAACGCACGGCCTACAAGGCCAAACAATGCAGGTTTCAAATTGTTGAGTAGGTCGGCCCCTACAGACTGTGGGTAAAAATACCATAACAACTCATTTCATAGCTGGCCTTTAATCTTTACTGTAGAGGGTCTATGTAAGCTCTTATACTCAACAATCAACATGCGTGCACAATACTAAATTGTAGTATACATTATATACTGCCGAACTGCAAATGAAACTTCCTTTGGTTGATAATTCAAAGCCTTACAATAAAAAGACATGAAAATGTAATCTCAAGCACGTCACAAATTCAAAACATACTTTCTATAAGTGGCCTCCAACCTTACATTTCTGTATC
>JAVQJY010439357.1:0-10023 GCA_036025375.1 Retropinna semoni | reverse complement strand
TGTAGTGTAGTGTAGTGTAGTGCAAGATAGTGCAGTTTAGTATAGGATAGAGTAGGTTAGTATGGGATAGTGTAGTTAAATACAGGGTAGAATAATGTAGTGTAGTGCAGGATAGTGATCGTTTTATTGATGGAGGAGCATGGTTTGACAGCAGCCAACCCTGGCCAACCCTCTCTTATTGTATCCTACACACATCTGGTTAATAAAACATAGAGGCTGTAAGCCTGCCTTAACCATGATGAACGCAGAGGGAGCAGTAACACAACCAATACTTCCTGAAGGCAGGGGGTGGGGTGGGGGGGAGGGGTGGTTGGCTAAGCAATGCCAGACCCCCTCAGGCCCCCACCCCCAACACGCACGCACGCACGCACGCACACACACTTACAGGAAGTGGGTGTTTATTTAGTTCTCTTTCCCTATAAGCTTTTTTCAAGTTAAATTTTTTTTCTTTACGCACAGCGGCTACGTCCGAGCGCAACAGCACCCACCCTCCCCCTCGCCTCCGCCATGACATCAGAGGGGTGGTCTGGGCAGGATCTATGACTTCCTCGGGAGGTGGCGGAGGAGGCAGGAAGTACAGATTCTAAATCTTGATGAAAGGGTGGGGGGAGGGGGTCAAACACAGAGCAGCTCCACCTCGGAGTCCCACCGTCTACAGCCTCAACCATGGATGACGAGACACAGTACAGCCTAAGGAATGAGCTGCGCTAACACTAGGCTAACGCTAGGCTAACACTGACAACGCGCCTTGTTTGGGCTTGGTGGCTGGTTGGTTGTTGGCGCCGGGAGCTAGCGAAGTTCGCTCACAGTTAGCGTCCCTGGTTCGGGGTTGGAGCTGAGCTGAGCCAACGTCTGGCTGGTGTCAAACTGACAGCTCAGAGCTCACCATGGCGTTCGAGGCGGATTGAAGTGCCTTAACCTCCCTTGCTGCAGGGAGACCAAAACAAAGAACAAAAGCTTGATTGTAGCATTAGAGGGAGAGATGGGATCTGGGAGGACTAATCTGCTGCTCCAACATGATATGATTAGAGGGGGAGGGAGGGGGAGCTGGCGAAGGAGAGTTCACGAACACGCACGCACATACACACATTCAAGCACACACAGACACACACACACACAGATGATGGATCTGATTGGGAGGGTTTTCCGCCCTGTGCTCCTCACTGCTGTCTCAGAGCGAGAGAGAGAAGGAGAGAGAGAGCTCTGCCAGCACACTCTCTAAGCACTGCCATCTGGTTGACAGAGAACACACACTCATTCACTGTGTGTATGCGTGTGTATGCGTGTGCGTGCGCGCAGAACTTGCTAAGAGTGTCCCTCTCTGATTGCCGAAAAAGAGCCAAATAAAACAAAATGCCATCACAGTGTGGGTTTCAGTGTGTGTCTAAGAAAGAGAGTGTGTACGTGTGTAAGTGTGTGTGTGTGTGTGTGTGTGTGTGTGTGTGTGTGTGTGTGTCTGCCCACACCAAATATCAGGCTCTTACATACAATTGGAGGACAAACACAGACAAAGTGCAGACTGCAGGGAGTGTGACTCAGTGATGAGGTGCTGCACCACTGAACCAGTCCTGTCTCCCCCCCTCCTGCCCCGGCTAGCTGGGATTTGCAGTGCTGGCAACACCTTGAAGAACTACAAAGTGATGTCAGACACAAGCGAATAATGGTAAACATGGTGTAGAGATTACTCCTCCTCCGTCGGCTGTCAGCTGGAACAAATGGAGGGGGGAGGAGGGAGGGAGGGAGGGAGGAGGGAATGAGGAGGTAAGGGAGGAGGGGGGAGGAGGGAGGGAGGGAGGGAGGAGGGAAGGAGGAGGTAAGGGAGGACGGTGGGAGGGAGGAGGAGGATAGGTAGGGGGGAGGGAGTGAGTCCCAGCTGTGATGGCGGGCGCTGTCAAGACCTTTGTGTGGCTCGACACCGGGTGTCCCTCTCGCTGCCTGTGCTATTTAGATATTAAATCTCCCCTTACTTTGAACACAGTCGGCCCATCTGTCAGCCTGGCTTCACATTGGATTTGATGAGCATTAGCTGCTTCAAAGTGGTGAGATTTTGCAGTGTCGCAGGACTCAAATACACACACACACACACTCTTTTGCGCTCACAGCATGTGACCAAACAGGATAGCAATGCATAGAAGATGTTATCGCGTCCTCTTTGCGTCTGGTGTGTGAGTGCGTTTGAGACAGTGTGTTTGTGTGTGAAGGTTTGTGTGTGTGCCTTTGAGCCTAGCGTGTTTGTGTGTGTGCGTGTGTAATATGGTGGGGAGACAGGTGGGAAAGGGGGGGATGTGACTCACACAGAGCTCACAGATAATACTAATTAAGATCTGCCTCCCGTCCTCCTGAATCTATTAAGACTAGGACTGAGACTGCTGTTGCTTCTGCGGCTATAATCATATTCCCAACCACCGCCACACTTCCACATGGAAGAGTCACAACGCGCTATGACGACCACTCGGCGCTTTAAGGACACGCACGTACACGCACAAGCCTCCTCCTCGTCCGTGCTGGAGGCCGACGTTGACAAAAGGCTCCAAATTACAACTTTCTGAACATTCAGTAATGACAGACTTGCCGTTCGGTTGTTTGCATCTGAAGTCTGTGGAGAAAGCAGAGACTGGGACGTCATCCTCCGTAAAGACTGTCTTTGATGCTCGGTGAAAGAAGACGTCAACAGATGTCCCCACACTGGTACAATAAACATCTCTTCCACCACCAGAGGTTTCCACATTGTAGAGTTCTTCTGACCAGCAGATGTTGCAGAACACACTGGCTATAACGGTTAGCGTGAGGAGATGAGAGGACCTACTAGCAGTGGACTACCCGAGGTAAAGAAAGTGCAGGGGCTTAACAAACCCAACATAACGCTCCATGGGTTTTTCAAAGATGAAGGGTCCCAGCGAGGGGGTGGGGGGTGTTTGATGGTTGACACGTGGTCCACACCAGTCCACACGGGCAGTCTCTGACTCGACGCTCTCAATGTTGTGCACCGGAGACGGCTTTGCTTTTGGGGCGGGTTTGCCGTTGGATTTTGATGTGCTGAGGGGGTAACAGCGGCGCCGGGGGAGCAGCCATCGCCAATTTGAATCCGAGGTAGGCGGCGGCGGCGGGGGACAAGCTCTTTTCTTGTAATGATCACCGCAGATAGAAGGAATGGCGGAGCATTAGGGTTCAGGCCCACGTAGGTGTGATTGAGCACACACAGCGAACCACAGAGCAGAGCCGTTCTCCAGAGCTGGTAGAATGCAGACCAGCGTGAAGATTCCTCTGGGCTGCAGCCCTGGTAACCAACCCCAGGACCTCTGTCTCAGAGACGGAGACAATGACATCTGCAATACCTTCATCCCTCTCTGTCCTCTCTCTCTCCAGTTCGGCAGACAGTAACTTGTAGTTCCTTTCCTGTCATTAAACTAACCTGCCTAAAAGACACAGTTACTCTGGTATGTGACGCCTGGTTTGTACTATTGGTACTTGTGTTTGTGGTGTTTCTGAATGCAGAGCTCGTCCTTTCAGGGCAGGCAAACCTGATCTCCTGGTGATACTAGCTTGGATCGGCTTCGTTCTTGTAGCTTCATAGGGTTAGAGCACGTCACACTAAGTGCACGCAGTCTACAAGACCACATTTTTCTTTCAAAAACAAAATGACGTGTTCCGATTAGCCTTCTCTCCCCACATCTGGTTCCCATGTTAGCCTGGTGCTTTATTCTCATCTGCAAGCAATGACACATCATTATTGTGGTTGTTATTAGCCTTGAGTTTACGGTTAGATCTCGGTTTAGCCAGCCTTTCCCCTGGGCTCCAGTGATAGCACAGCATTAGCCTCGTTAGCCTTAGCCTCGTTAGCATAGGCCATTTTGCTAATCAGACGTCATACAGACTGGTGAGGTTCAGAAAAAGATGGAGGTGGGAGGAGAAGAACACAATTAAGGATATGAGGCTGTGTGCGTATTTATGTAAGGATGTATATGTATGTTTGGGTGTCTATGCGTGTAAGTTTATGAGTGTATATGCAGTATGTGTGTACTATGAGAGCCATGTCCAGCTGACTCCGCCTGTCTCCTCAGCCAAACATCAGACAGCAGTTGAGTGATTGAGCGGTGCGATGGAGGACAGGAAATGAGCAGGCTTGGTTAAGTCAGGGCTAATCGATCAGCCGACTCAGCCCAACGCCAGTGGGACTGCTGGGAGGGTATCGAGTCTTTCCCCGCCCAGTTCCTCAAACACACACGCACACTTGTTTTCCCCGCTTGTGGGTGAAAGAGGTTTAGCTGTGTGTGTGTGTGTGTGTGTGTGTGTGTGTGTGTGTGTTTCAGTGTGAGTGTATCATACAGTTCAAGAGTATTTGGGGAATGTTGATGCTGCAGTGAGAGAAGGGGAGGACTGATGGGGTGAGCTGTAAGTGGGAGGGAGGGGTCTACAGGGAAGGAGAGAGAGCGGTGTGTGTGTGTGTGTGTGCGCGTGTATGGTCTATGCATGCGTCAGGAAGGGGGTTTTATGTAACAGCAGCTGTTAGGGGGATGTGTCTGAGGGGGGGAGAGGGCGTTGCAGTGTTTGTTAGGCTGTCTGGTCAGTTTACTCACACAGAGACACAGCTGATAAGAATATTTATGACCGACCGGTACACGTGCGCACGCACAAACACACACACAGATGGAAAGGGCAAATCCTTAGAGGAAGGGCGGGCAGGAGCGCGTGTGTGTGCGCGGTAGTGTGTGTGTGTGTGTGTGTGAGAGAGAGAGGGAGAGTGTGTGTAGAGAAATTCAGATATGATGATCCTCTCAGGAGCTTTAAAGCCTGGTGAGCAGCTAGCTCCTGGAGTGTATTTGTCTTATCAGCCCCACTCCTCTAGACGCATATCTCTCTCTCCCTCCCTCCCTCCCTCTTTCTCTCTCTATCTATCACACTTTCTCTCTATCTATCAATCTTTCCCCCTCTCTCTCGTCAAGGTGACCCCATCTCTCTGGCGATGATATCGTCCCCGGCAGCCGGCGTGGCCAAAGAGAACCGAGCATCAGCTTCCTGGCAGGGGGGGGCTATAGGAGGCGGGAACGAACGCTGTGTGCAGCGGGGCGCACAGTATCGGCCGCCGCACACATGTGCATTTGCATGTCGATTGAAATGTATACTCTAACTGTGGATGCAAATACGGTAGAAAATGTGCATTCTGTCCACGCACGCAAGTCAATAAGGTGAATGGGGAGGGTGATTGGATGCCCGTCATTCGCGCACACACACACAGACACACACACACAACTACACACAAACAAACACAAACAAACGTAGGGATTGGCCTGGCTGTGGCTCTAACAGGGTTCTGTATGGTACACCCAACACAGCTGCACAAACATGGCAGCCAGAGAGCTGGAGTAGGGCTGTGCATCACGTCTCAACAGGCCTGCTCCTCTGCATTGTAGCACGGCCACTGCTTAGTAATGTCTGTGTGTGTGTGTGCGTGCGTGTGTGTGAAGGAACAAGCCCAAGACGACACCACGATCAATCATTCACTCACAAGGTGAGATATACCTACTCATGCACTAACAGAAGCACAGTGTGTCAAACATATTGATATTGATACGCATATATGCAAATACACACACACACGCACGCACACAAAATTGAAACAGGCTTCAATCAGTGCCCACCGGTAAAGACAAAGAGCCACGGCATCACACAGCAACGTCTCTCTCCGCCAGCTAGGCACATCAAAGCCCTCTCTTCCTATTTATCTGAGCGCGTGTGTGTGTGTGCCCGTAAATCAAAAAGACACACAGACACGCAAACACGCACACTCCTTCACACAAAGACAGACACGCTTGCACGCACACACACACAGATGCACACACACAGACACGTGCGCACGCTCACAGAGAAGAGAGTGATCTGGGTCTGCTTTGTGAACCTGCGGTGAGGGCTGATAGGGGAGGTACAGGACTTCTATGTAGAAGGAGAATTACTCGCTTCAGCTCCCTCCATCAGAGAGAAGGGGGAGCGCTGTTGACCTGCCGAGGAGAGGGGAGGATAGGAATTGTGCGCGTGCGCGGGTGTGTGCGTGTGTGTTCTTTCCCCGTCAGGGGTGAGAGGTCGGCGGCATCTGTGAGGCTGAGCTTTCCTCCCGTTGTGTCGTCCATCAGCTCACTTTCACCCTCCCTTGCCGCCTCCCCCCCGATTGCCGCTCTCTGAAGGTGATGGCCGCCAGCCCTCCAACGAGCATGCGCAGGCTTACGCACTGCTCCTAAGAGCTTCTGGCGAGGCGGTGGGGATACAAGCCTGGGTCAATCTAATGAGACATAATGGGTTGCAGAGTGTGTGAGGGGTGCTGCCAGCGCACATGTGTGCACACACGCGGACCAGTATAATGTAGGACGCCACGAATCCCTGTCCAACCACTAACAGATTTCCATGTTTTCAACGGTTCAGTACGGAGGGCCCATCCAGCCTGATGGTGGTCCAGCCCTGGCCGTGGGTTCTCACCCCGGACGAGAACAGGAGCTCTCCGGAGGGGGAGAGAGTAGGCGGAGTGAGATGATGAGAGGAGAGACAGTTTTACAAACAGGGGGATCAACACCGATATATGGAGTGACGAAGGGCGTGATAGGAGACAATGACTAGAGTCTTTGAGACCAGCCTATAGAATAGTACGGGCGGGGTTATTGATGACTTGACTGCTCAACCCCCCTCCGCCCCACGCCCTCCTCCGCCTCCGTCCCTCCTCCTGGACCAATCGGCGTGCGGCGCCTTGCAAACACTACCCAACAGGGCTCAAGAGGGATGGACAATGAGAATACTAAGTATGCCACTTCATTGCGTGATTGACACAAAGCCTTCTGTTTACCGACGGCGAGGAGATTTACATCCCTTTACTGCTGCTCCTCCCTCTGTGTGTGTGTGTGTGTGTGTGTGTGTGTGTGTGTGTACGCTTTCTTTATCATTCCTCTTTCTCCTCCTTCAGCCCTGCACAGATGATATAACCCCACCCTGCTGCTAGGATATTGATCCTCTCTTCCTCTCCCTCTATCTTCCTCTTCATACCCTGCTACATCGATCCTACCTCTCCCCTCACCCCACATCCTCCAGCAAAGGAGTGATTACATACAGCTCTCACACACACACACAAGCGTGCACACACACACAGTCCCTCTGTCTTTTGTGGCATGTATGTGCAGCCCTGGTTGCTGAGGGTGGAGAGGACTGGTAGGAGTCTAGTAGAACAGAGAGCCCTTCACTGAGGAGCGGACCCACGTGAGCCACCGCCTCTAACTGGGCGTGCTGTTAGCGTTTGCCCCAGCAGTCACCAGAGAGAGAGAGAGAGAGAGAATCAGGGGCTTGATGACTTCATAAACGAGAGGAAATCGACATCCCCCTGTCCTGGTAGAGAAAACACACTTCAGAACCCCCCCCCCCCCTTCCCCCCACCAGCCCTTCATCCTTGTCTCTCTGTTGTACTAGCCCCACTCAACACTAAACAAACACTTCTACTGCCCCCATAAACAAACTGTCAGGACATTTCACATGTGACTAACGTCTCAAATAAACGCACCGTTAGGGGGAAAAAAACTGAATTGAACCATATTTTCTGGCTGGAAACCGACAAGCTCGCAGCTAGGCTAAGCACCTAGGCTTCATCTAATAGCTTCCATCTCCAGTCTAATGATGATGCCAACCGTTAGCCGCTCCGCTAAGCGCTAATGCTGGTAAATGGGTTCTGCATCGCCATAGAGACCAGGGTCCACACTGCACAAATGCAGCCACTTAGCTTGGCTAGAAAACCGTCCGCGCCCAGTTCAAGCCCATACCACTCGCACCACACTGCAGCCACACACGAAAGGAAAAGGCGACAACCCGTATAGCAGAGATACCATGATATGACCTTGCTGCCATTTGGCATTTAAATGTCATTTTGCCGCCACAGCAAACCATTTGCCTCTGCAAACTGCAGAGTGTCCAGAGTAATGTTGAGGTCTGAGCAGGTTGTACACAGTCTGACCACTGATTGAAGAATCCCCTCCCCCATCCCCTTGTTTACTGAGAGAGAGAGAGAGAGAGAAGGAGCTATGTCTAAAATGGCTGCTAGCGCTCGGGGTTGCGCTGTTCAAGCAGATGTGATAGACTGGAGGACTGCACGGGGACAGCAGCTGGGATCATTACTTCCTCGTCTCTGAAGATCCAATCTGGAAGTCCGTGGACTGGGCGGGGTCAGAGATCAACAGCAATAACACACCTCACTTCACACCTGCTCGTTAGAATCGGCAGCTGCCGGCTCCTCGCGCCGCCCTACGAAACTGTGGAACTCACTAAATCTATGAACCAGACATCAAAATAGATCATGCTCATGTTGCCACAGGTGGGAGGTACCTAGAAATACATTTCTGCTAAGACTTTGGGACGGTATCTCATAATCCTCCTAATGATCACAAGAAATTGGAAAATGATCCTATATAGCCTTTAAGGCCATCACTGAGAACCCATCACAATAACGCGGTAGAGGTACTAGCCCATCTGCCAGCTGGGCACAGTCTCCTCAGTCATAGAGCGCGGATGGGAGTCGGTGTGTATGAAAGCCAGGAGAAGACAGTGAACGACACGACTGTGTGTTGTGTGAGAGGGATATGTTTGGGCTATGTAGAGACCCTGGAGAATAAAAATGATAGGGGCAGAGGAGTTGGTGACTGTCCAGGGAGCTTTACCCAGACAGGCACGGGTCTTAATCCCCTCCTCTCCCTCAACCTCTCCTCGACCAGCTCCATTGCCCTGCCCTGATAGAGAGGCACATTAAATCAGTTCAGTTCACCTGGAGGAGAGGAGGACTAGAAAGGGAAAAAAAACAAAGTGAGGAGGACATGACATCTGCTCTCTCTATCCCTCTCTATCTCTCTAGCTCATTGCTCACCCTCCGCTCACTCCCTACCTGTTCTGCCCTCCCCCACACACACACACACACACTTCTTCTCTCTGCCCGCCCGCCCGCCCGCCCTCCCCCACACACACACACACACACACACACACACCTGCTCACTCATATCTGCTTTCATATGACGTTGATGACCCTCCAAAGGGCCCTTAAGACAGGTGGCCCTGCAGGAGCCCCCATGGTCGTCACACACACACGTACCCACACGCACACGCACACACACGCACCCACACCCAGGTTCAAACGTTGCTCCAGTTATGACAGGATGATCAAAGACCCTTCTATACCAGAAATAAGAGCGATCCTGCATGGTGCTGCACTGTACCAAGGCTGAGTAGAGTCCCTCTCCATCTCAGGGAGATAAGCATCTTCTAGACAGCGAAACATGAATCATGAATTATCGTCAACAGCACTGGGGAGCCACATCTCACAGTTCAAAAGTGGATTTTATTCATGGTTTTTACTGGTTCTTTAGATCCTCTCATAGGTTGTGCTCTTGCGTTCTCCCGGGTTTGGAGATCAAACCCTCGTTTGATGTAGGAAGTCTCTCTCTCTGGTCCTCAGATGAAAGTGGAGCAGCTAGGGGTCTCACTGATACATAGAGCAGCCTCTGTAGACAGCAGCAGGAGCCAGCGGGTCTCTCTCTCCCTCTCTCTCCCTCTCTCTCCTGCCACTGATATAAACCAGGGGATGACAAAAGGCAACAGAAGACTGCTACTCTGAAGCCTACTGGCTCACTGGCTAATTGAATATGGCTCCGGTGTGTTCTACCCCCCCACCCCTCCCCTCCATCCCTGAACTCTCTGCTCTCACTTCCTCTCTCCCCTCGCTCCCTGTGTCCTGTTCCTTCCCTCTGCCCTCTGCCACCCCTTCTCGACACTCCTCTCCTCCCTCCCATTTCTGGTGCAACCCCACCCCTTTCTCCTCCTCCAACCCACCTCTCATGCCCACCCCACCTCTTCTCCTCCATACCCCACCTCTCCTCCACACCCCACCTCTCTTCCATGCCCCACCTCTCCGCCATACCCCACCTCTCCTCTATGCCCTACCCCTCCTTCTTGCCCCACCTCTCCTTCCTGCCCCAGCCCTCCTCCATGCCCCACCCCTCCTACATGCCC
>JAVQJY010438325.1:0-10901 GCA_036025375.1 Retropinna semoni | reverse complement strand
GACTCCGCTGTGGGTCAGTAGTCTAATTTATAGCGCCGAGGTGCGGGGATCGACTCCCGGGGAGACTGAATCCGCAAGGGTCTCGGACCCGTGTATCGCCGCTAGCGGCTTTAATTTTTTTTTTGATTGGTCATTCTGATTTCTAATTTGGATATCATAAGAACATATGTTTTGTCGACAATAAATCCGAAATATTCTCATTCAGAAAAGGAAACTTTGGAAGACAAAACATGCGTATTAGAATTCACTAGATGCTTGGCTGTTGGCCATCTTTGTTCTAGTGTTGTTGATTTTCCTCACAGTCCAGTGACACTAGGAAGAGAGCACTTCCTCTTTGGTTATGGTTCTCCATCAGAGAACTGGGCCACCGGACCCCATTCACCGATTCTACCGATACTGACTGCCCGCTGAGCTTCAGGCTTTTCCCATCAGACGGACATGGAATGGACAGTGCTCCAAAATCTCTCTCTCGCTTACTGAGGTGAGCCAGGAGAGCCAGAATCTTTGTCGGATATCATGAGCTTTTTTGCCGTTCATTGTGAACGCAATATCGAAGGGTGTGAATGCCAAAAGTGTCTGTCTATGAGAGACCTTTTCAACATGACATTGGGGCATTTGATAAGACCCAAACTATTCCGTAACTATATATTGTTTTAAAGTTGTGTTTTAAGGATAAATAACTTTATCCTTTTTAAATGTTTCTGCTCTGTTTTCAGAACTACTGCACTGATAAAGAGCGGGCACCCTTTTTTTTTTGCCCTTCAACCTTTTTGTTAGGTGTGAGTGACATTTAATGCATCTGCTGGTGCCTCAAAGACACCTCTTGGAAGAAAGGAACTCTTGATGTTGAAGAGGACTGGAGCATTTTCGATATATTTCAGTCTGCTTTGAAATGCAACATTTCCCCTTTTTTTCACCACTCCCTTTCTCCTTTTCCCATCTTCCCTCCCTCCTTTTCTCTCTTTCTTCCCCTGTCCTGCCCTATCTGGTGGAGTGGAGCCGGGGTACAGCGCGACGTCCTGGGGAGGGCTAGTAAAGCGTTTATTAGGGGCTTTGCAGTCCTGTATTATGCTGGCTAGCACAGAGGCACTCATGCTTGGCCTTTAACTCCCCTCTGAAGTTCAGCCATACATGAAGAGAGGGGGTATTGGCCCTCTAATATATTCCTGATTTAATATTGTATCAAAAAGAGGGCGAGTAGGGAGGCAGGGAGGGGGTGGGCGTTGGGAAATGTAAATAAAAGGCTTCAGAGGCTCAATGTGGCCAGGCGTTGGTACTTTGCTGATTAAATATCACGTGGTGTACTGGTCGATGCCCAGTGGAGCTTTTGACCCCTGGATGTGTGAACAATCCTGTTGAAGGCTTTGTGCCTGGGCTGTCTACCACAACTTCCTTCTGACAAACAATGGAGGACAGGAAGCCGATTTTCCCACAATCACTCACCGCCTGTTCTTAACTTTGTGGGGCTCCGGTTTTAAGTGAACATTCAGTCCGTCCAAAAAAGAGGAGGAGAGCAAGGAGAAAATCTCGCCACCTTCAGATGTGTATTGTTTTTTTTTTACCCCCACATCCTATCTCATCTCCCCTCGTTTCTGCTTTGCTCTTAAAACGCGTTCTTATTGGAGGGGCGCATTTTTTTTTTTTAGGTCAGTTTTTCTTTTGGTGTGCGGGAGGGGGGGGGGGGGGGGGGTTCGGGGGTGTTTGGGGACACTTCTCCAGCGTGTCATTGGTGTGTTCGCCGCAAAGGAGACAATAGGCAGGACAAGACACACCCTAATTTTGGATTTTCTTGTTTCTTTCTTTCCCTTTCTCTCCTCTTCTGTCCATTCATTGCGTGTGTGTGCGTGCGTGCTCGCGTGTGTGTCCTGGCAAAGGGGAGACCCTGCTCCACAGAGCCTGCAAGAGTAACCAGGTGGAGACACTGCTGCAGATACTGGCTCTTCCTGGGACGGACGTGAACGTTAAAGGTAGGGCTCTCCGCTCTCCCACCGAGCTCACCGCAGGGCGCCCGGGAACCATTACTGGCGAAAGCGAGCGAGACGGGGGGGAAAAAAAGCGCGTCATCATAGCTAACCTTTTAAGTAAAATGCGAAAGGGTGTGTCTTGGAGGTGCGGGGTGGGTTAGAAGCTCCGATTTACTGCCACTTTGTCTGCGAATTCACGCCCTCTGATATTTGCCAACCGCTGTTTTTACCCTCTTGGGGCGATCATAATCACCGATGTCATCTTTCGTCACTCCTTCTCGTTTAAATCACTTATGCAAATGAATTGAATACTCTTTTCCCTTTTCCTAATTGTAGCTGAATGTCTAATGGAATGTGGGGAGTGTTGGCGAGGTGAGGTGACTAGATGTGTAGGCTGAAGATGGGAATCACACCGAGGCCCCTGGTCTCTGAGAGAACACACAGTACTTTTTGGTTTTGTTTCATTTATAGAAATGCTGAACAGTTCATACTGTCGCACGAGGTTGTTCTTCCCCGTACTTACTTTTTTACTTTTACTAAAGATACTTGTGGCACTTGATTTGGTTGATGTGATATAGAGTAATAGTTCTTGTGTTTTGGAACGTTACAAGTCTAATTAGTTTGTATTTAGAGAGTTGTCTTTTTGGTGTTCTCCTATCTGCTCTGTTTCTTCCAATTGAACCAAAGTCGTATTATGAAAAAAAAAAAATATCCTTGAGTATGTTACTGAACCGTTTACCTCGTGTGTGTATGTCTCAGACCACGCCGGTTGGACCCCTCTACATGAAGCATGTAACCATGGCAGCACGGCGTGCGTGGAGGCCCTGTTGAGCCACGCCTCCGCCCCTCACGTGAACAGCCAGGTCGCCGGAGTCAGCCCCATGCACGACGCACTGCTCAACGGACACGTGGAGATCGCCAAGATGCTCCTACAGCACGCAGGTCCGCCACCGCCCCCCATACCCCTATCCCCCCTCCCCCTATCCCCCCCACTTTCTCTCCAGATTGACACTGGGCTTTAGAAACCTCACTGTCTCATGCTTGCTGTCTCGAGTCAACATCATCATCATCATCATCATCATCTCCCATCTCCTTGTTTTCTTGGTGTCTGCGCTCCATTCCGATGTCTGTCCAAATGCATCACCCGTCCGCTCAGAAGACGCCTGTTAATGTCTTTTTGAAGAGATTAGAAAAGTCAGGTTCCGCCGCTTGTGAAATTCACACGGCGGCTCGCGGGAAACGTGTCACTGCAGAAATGGTTTGTGTGTCGGGGTGTTTGTTTGCCACATGCAATCGCTGCTCGGGCGCTTTGAAGTGAGTGTGACACGCGTCAAAAATAGAGGAGAGGGTGGCGTAGCTGCGTGTACAGCAATGGGCGGAGGACGACGGGGGCTTTTTAGATGTGTGTGTGTGTGTGTATGCGAGTGTGTGGTGTAGACATAGACAGCATTGAACAAGACTAGCTTTTTGAGGTGGCTGGCTTGTTGCTCGACTGCTGCCACTTCGCTGCACACTCCTCCATCTGACTAATTACAGTTAATTTGATTTGACTCTCCCATTAACACATGTACATATTCTGTCCTCAAAACTGAAATGAGACTGGGATTGTTTGGTCCCAACGAGGGCTTTCTGCATCCATGGGAGAAAAGGAGCAAATGAAAAGAGGTCAGAAGAGGCTGCTTGTAAAATTAGAAGTGAGAGTGGGAGGTGTGTGTGTGTGTGTGTGTGTGTCTGTCTGGCAGGCGGGCGGGCGGGCAGGCAGGCAGACGTCAGGGCCTGTCTAGGGTGTCTGGGTGCTGCTAGATCTCGTCTCTGACGAGGAGGAAGCCCCCGGAATGGGCGCGCTCTCATTGGGGAAACGGCTCGCCTCACCCCACCTACTTCTCACTCCCTCACTCTCTTCAATGCAGATAACTGGTGAGAAGGAGGTCTGTCTGTTTACTGTTCTGTCTGTCTGTCTGTAACAGTCTCAGTCCGCTGGGTCAGAACATGGCTCAGGAAGCAAAGTCGGTTCTGACTAGCAGGTGGTCCCAGTAATGTAATGTAAGGCTCACACCAACAACGAAGTATTTGTTGCGTTACGGTACAGCCTAGATGAGAGCCAGAACTGCATTGCTCTCCTAGACGTCAATGCGCCCCCCCCCCCCCCCCCCTCCCCTTCCCCCACCCTGGGATCTGCCAAGGCCTGGCCAGTCAGAGAGGGTAGCGCTGCCTCTGCCAACACAACAAGGCCTCCCAGTGTTAGTGCTCTCACCCCGGGATAATAACCTTGGTTGGAGGCCGGGTGGGTGGTGGTGGTGGTGGTGGTGGGGGTGGGGAGGGAGGGAAGGAGGAATGCCTGGCCCCCACCCTTGACCCTGGGGTGCTGGCAGACGAAACATGCCATGGCTGAGGGCAAGGCTGGACTGCCTTGCTGGCCCTCAAGGCTGGCCCACATGACTGTGTGCGTGCGTGCGTGCGTGCGGGCGCGCGTATTTGCGTGCGTGTGTATGTGTGTTGGGGGGGGTCTCTCTCTCAGCTACATGCGTGCCTGTGATCAGGCGGGTTTATGTACATTCCAGCTTAAGGATCACTTGCCCTCATTTTTTTTCGTACGTGTGTACATGTGTGTGTATCAACGCCTGTGTCTTTGTGACCCTTCCCCATAGGGAGTGTTTAATTGTGCCCCAAGGCAAGGGCTCACCTGATTGGAATGGAAAATGGGGGCAGTGTTGGGCTGCAGGAAGAAAGGAGCCGTCAAGCTGTCACCACCACCACCCTGCACCCTAAACTCTGGTGGCAAGCCCTCTATACAGCCCACCACCTTAGTAGTCACAGCCAGTGTTCTCAGAGCAGCGCAGTAGTACCCGAACCCCTGCCCCTCATCAGACTCACCCGCTAAAACTGCACTTTTATGCGGTAGTTACTTACATTTGCCAGGGCGTGTTGATAACCCTTGTTTTTTTTTTATATCTCCCTCTCTTTTAAACTAGCTGTAAAGCGTTTAATTGAGAACGGTGTGTTACACAATGTCTCCCCAGCAACTTTTTGTTAGTGTGAGGCTCGCTCTCTCTCTCTCTCTCTCTCTCTCTTTCTTTCACACGCGTGCGTGCACACACACGCTCACTCATCAGCCTTTGCTTCATAATCCCCTGTTCCCTCCCTCTGGCAAATCTCAGTTGTGTGTGTGTGTGTGTGTGTGTGTGTGTGTGTGTGTGTGGCTAGAACACGTCATGAACTGACAGTCACAGGATGAGCTGGGTTCTCTCTCAGTCTCCTCTGTAGACATGAAGATGATGATGAAGGAGATGATCTCCCTGGCTGGTACTGCAAATGGCGGACGGGGACCACGCATCATGAAGGAGACTGACCAGAGACATTCACCATTATACCTGGAGCAAATCCGAGACCCATCTCACGGTTGTAAAAGGCAACGACATCCACAATCTTGACCCGTACACTTTTCTTGTTAGCCACCGACCACCTTTGGGTAGATCCAGCCCACCTCTGCTAACCGAGTTTTAACTCAGGTGGTTTCAAGGCTGGCGGTTGAAAACTGAGAGACAAGAATTCCACCCACACAGCCCTCTCCCAATCCAGCGTCCTCCTCTCTCCCAGATACTGTTCCGTATTTTAGTGAAAATTAAAAGATTCAAGACATTTATTGTCAGACGCAGAGCATTTACAGGAAGCAGACGTTGGCAATGAAATTCTTAAATCCCAGGTTCTTACAACAGAAGCAAGGCTGTGTTATAAATGAAAGGGAAAAGAGAAACTCGGGTCAAGAATCTCCTCAGTTTGCCCTCCCTAAAGGCCTTGTGCTTGGACGAAACACGGCAGTAGATCGCAGAAAAAAAAAAGAAAAATACATCTGAAAAAACTTGGACCTTCCGAACACTGCAGAGTTTCTGGACTCGCTTCTCTGCGGTTTAAAGTTGTGGCACTAGTGAGGAGCAGAGGGACAATGGCCGAGCTGAGCCATTAAACCCACAATCCCATCTCCTCCGCCCCGAGACACGCACACAGGCTCACCGCGGCTGTAAGAGCATTTAAGATATTGACCTGCGCCATTGACATAAGAGAGAGAACCATTTCCTCGACTCCCCTGTTTAGTTAAGCATGAGAACGACCGGGCGGAAAGCGGTTTTCTTGTGTTTGCCTATTCCAAATAGACGGTACGGGCGCTTCGCAATTTAGAGACTCGGGGGTGTGTGTCATCACGCGTCATTGAACTTTGCTGAGGAGGGAAAGATGATGAGAACGCTAGGCTGGAGTCTGTACAAAGACTCCCCCCTCCCTCCATAGAATGGCATCCAGGAGACTATTGTGCGAGGTGAATGGAGATGGCAGCCGAGTCACTCTGCCCATTCACCTGGACGTTTTGATATGGAGCAGGGAGGCCGGAACGTGATTGAGTGACGGGGAGATACTTGGTGCTTATCAATACCGCTTAGAATCCTTGGGCTAGAATTCACTGACATTTCCAGATGTCATGTGACTTGTGTGTCTGTGTGTTCCGGCTTCTGTGCCCGTTTTGCAGATGCCCATTCCCCCTGGTCTGCCTGGGGGGTTGCCAGGTTATTACATAACCCTCACACCCCACCCCCACCTGCCACCTATAAGTGGCTGTGCCCCTCCGGATGCTAAGCTGGCTGAAAGCTCATGTCTGCTTCGTGTCCAGGCATCACCATGGCTGACCAGGCCTGCGGACCACACAGCATTCAGAATCACCATCCCATACACATCCTATGTGTGTATGTTGGCAGATATTTCTCTATTAATAGAGCTTAGGGCTGGGCTTCATCAGCTGTCTTAATCCTGAATCCACCACCCTATAGATGGTCCTATAGTTGCGCACGTCTAGTCCGCGTGTTGGCTCTAAGCTGCTTTCATCTATTCGACGGGTTTCTTTTTTTCCTCAGAGCTGTTTGAATGGAGCAAAGGAGATGAGGAAAGGAAGCATCCTTTTGTGTGTTGGTAGGAAGGAGGGAGGGAGGGAGGGAGGGAGAGATGAGAGGAGAGCATGCGCCGTGCAGTCTGTGGAGATGTCTGTGGAGCTCCATTCTTTGTGTCCCTGTGCTGGAGCAGAGTGGCTGGTGGAGCCTCTGCCTCTGCCTCTGCCTCGCTGCAGCAGGCTCCCTCTGAATGTGTGCTCCGCCGTGCCCCTGGCTGCAGTTCACACACCAAGTCAGCTGGAGTGGGGGAGCGAAGGGAGGAGATGGAGGGACGGAGAGAGAGAGAGAGAGAGAGAGAGAGAGAGATGTTCACTGTGCCGTGGAGCTGCAGCCCTGTCTGTCTGTATGTCTGCCTCTGCTGCAGCTCTAGACGAGGGGGGGGGGAGGGAGAAAGGGAGAGGAGGAGGGATGGAGCAGCAGAGGGGGATGGAGCCATGCCCTCTTCTCTCTGTTCTGTTCCTCCCCTCCTCCACTCTCCCTTTGTATTTCTTGTCTAAGCCTGCCCTCTAAAGGCCATAAGGTTGTGCGCTATGCACTGTGTGGGTCGCTTTGAAGCTGTGTGCGTGCGCTCTGTACTGTGTTGGTCTCTGTGTGTGTGTATGTGTTTGCAGGCACGCTCTGTGCGTTGCGTGGTTTTCTGAAGGTGTGTATGCGCTATGCACTTTGTGTGTGTGTGTGTGTGTGAATGCATGAATGCGCACTGTGCCCTAGCTGCTGGATGCTGCGATTGTGTGTGTGCGGCATGTGACACACACATACACACAAACGCACAGACATAATTACCACTGCTCACATGTAATCCCCCAGGTGTTTTATTTATCTACAGAGCAGCATATCTGACACCTTCCGCCAATACCTGGACAGACTTCAATCACTCTCTGTGAAACAGCAGCCAGTATCATACCATGCGCTGGCCACTCTCACAAATCAACTGGGTTGCTGTCTGGGTTGCTGTCTGTGTTTCCGCCTATCTGTATGCATATTTATATGAAAAATGTGCATATGAAAATGAAAAAAATAAAATAAATACTCTGCTGCTAATAACCTAGGTAAAGGGAGAGGCAGACAGGACAAACAGACAGACAGAGAGAAAGAAAGACTGACTGACACAGAAAAACAAGCATTTGAAAAAATTGGAAAATCCATTATGAAAGCCCCAGTATCTCTAAAAATGACATAGAAGCTCAAGGTTGGACACCATAGTGTTGCCAAAGGAGATGTGAGGTACTGAACAAAACCTTCTTCAAGGCTTTCTTTTGGAGGTTAAATAAAACCAACAGAAGTTGGAATATCTCCCGCTTCCATTACAATTTAGTAGTTCCTGTGTACACCTCGATAGAGCTAGTGAGAAAGCGGTTTTTCAGAAGTTGGGAACGTACTAGCCTTGGTTACTCATAACAAGCACTCCCTCTCCCTTTGGCATCTTGGTTTATCTGCAGGTGAACAACTTCTCCATCATCCTTTCTCTACATCTCACTGTTTCAGTCTATCCTTTCTCTCTCTCTCTGTCGTGCACACTCTCCATGTAGCCTCTTCAGAGATGCTTTGATCACATGTGCTCTTCCGTGCTCGACTGCTGCTCCAGCGCTGACCCCTGCATTGTGCATTTAACTGCTAATGTAAAAGTTTGTTCCGATATATGTAGATTAACGCCGCAATTTATGCAGTAGGTGTTTTTTGCCACTCAAACTTGACGTGCTGAAAGGTAGTCGAGCAGGGACTACTTTGACGGTGCTTTCGCACGGACCGACCTCAAAACAGGTGTGCGGAGAGCGAGGGGGGGGGGGAAACCACTCCTATAGTTCACACAAGTTCTTGATCCTCGAGTGCCGAGGGCATTTCTCTTGCACAGTGGAGTGCGGAGGTTCAACATGGCTTTCAGCTACGGCTGCAGAGGCAGGGGTGTGGGTGACTGGTGGAACAGCGCAACTTGTTACAACAGCGGCAGGGGTGAAAGTGCGCACTGTGGAGTAGCAGAAACCCCTGTTTGTGGATGAATGTTCGTTTGACTGCTGCCTCCGCACACGCACACGCACGCACACGCACCCTCACTAGTCAGAGACAGATCGACAGACAGAGATGGAAA
Source organism: Retropinna semoni (assembly GCA_036025375.1). Classification (NCBI taxonomy): domain Eukaryota; kingdom Metazoa; phylum Chordata; class Actinopteri; order Osmeriformes; family Retropinnidae; genus Retropinna; species Retropinna semoni. The sequence continues at coordinate 1,917 of JAVQJY010438325.1, read as the reverse complement.
ATGAGACACCGCTCTCGAGTGGCGAGGACCTTTGCAGGGGCTGACCAGTTATTGGCCCTCCAGTGTCGTTTTCCATAGAAATGTTCCGGCGGAGACCAAAAGACTCGCATTTGACTCGACCCTCTCCATCTGTGAGAGCATGCGTGGGCTCGAACGCCACTGGAAATGGCTTCGACTCCTCTCAGACGATGCCATGGCTGGCAGAGACAGCAGAGACACTGTGTAAAAGGTTGAGCTGGTAAAATGACATTTTTGCATCCATGTTCTGTGATGCCAGGTGTGACGGAAACAAGTCGAGCCAGAGCTCGATAAGCTGTGCTGTGTGGTTGTGACATGTTCTGTCCATTTGTGTCACGTCATATCATGAGGCGCTATGCTTTGTTTTGTATTTTTTAATGTTTTGTGATGCGCTATAAAGTGAGATGTGTTTTTTAGTGTCTTGCTGTAAAGTGTGATGTGTTGTGTAGTGTTGTGCTGTAAAGTGCGATGTGTTGCTTAGCGTTGTTCTGTGAAGTGCTGCGTTGTGCTGCAAAGTGTTGTGCATGCTTTGTCGTGGCGCTGATCCCTGTTCTGTGTTGCTGCCCGGTAATAAGCTCGTCTGCCGCCTTACATTAAGTGTGTGACTGTAAAACTGAGCTCCATCAGGTCACTGGCTCTCAGCAGAGTTTACACAAACACCAAGTGACCCATGAGTCAGTCTGTTAAACATGTCAACTTGACTTAGCACCGAAGTGAGCTAAAACCCTGGCACTGTCGCCCAGTGGGTAAACAGATGTTCTTCTCTGTGTGTGAGACTTTGTGTGTGTGTGTGTGTGTGTGTGTGGGTGTGTTTGAGTGTGTCAGAGACTGTGTTGGTTTGTGTCTGAGTAAATTTTTTATGTTCGCTGCTGCGTCCTCCCGGTGACCCGTACAGTTCCGCCTTATTTGATAATGTTGCTGCTTAACTTGGCCGCCTGTCAGCGTGGTGTGCGTGTGTGGATGTGTCATGATATTATCACTGATTAACCCGAGCTTTCTAGAAACCACCTTCAGAAACATCACTTTCAAACAGGCCGCTTTACAGCTAGTGAAAATCCGTGCATATGATTCATGGAAATTGTGTTTCTAATATTATGGTTCATGTAATTTATTGGGAAGTTTATCTGTCCCCACAGGCTCCGCCCTGCTGCAGCAGAGGGACGGCTATGGTCGCACCGCCCTGGACCTGGTCTCCACCGCGTCGCTCAGGGAGGAGCTGGAGCGCAGCGCCCAGCTGGGGGACCGCGCCCTGGAGGAGATGGGGTCAGAGGTCAGGGACCTGTCCTTACTGGAGGCCTGCACGTGCCTTCTGGGCTGCCTACTGGGCTGCTACCCCCTGGAGAGGGGGGTCCCGCTGCTCCTGCACCATGCCCACCGCCAGGCCCACTCCCTGGGCTCCAGGCTGGCCTCGGCCCTGGAGACCTACCCCCTCCAAAGGCTGACGTCCAGCTGGACAGATCCTCGGCTGGTGCGGCTGGCAGAGGATGTGGAGACGGTTCTGGGGATGGAGAGGGAGGTGGCACAGGTGTGCCAGGCAGTCAGGGAGTGCCAGGGGGCACACACCCGCTTCCTAATGCACCTACTGGAGGAGCTGAAGATTGAGAGGGAGACACTCACACACATACAAATTCCTGAATCCTCTAGTCCACGATCATGATTGTTTAATAGAACTGACGTCTTCATTTTTAAGTCCAGAATGGCTCGCATGAATCAGGGAGACATCAACAGGTTCTGCCTACAATATTATGGTCAAGGTTACAATGGTCAATGTAGAAAAGAATTGCAAAGAGGACTTGTTACGGGTTTTCGACAATGCATATATTTTGTAATTGGAAATGTTTTATACTGATAGGCCAGTTGATCTGGTTACATCCATCCGTTCTGTTTCATGTCTATCTT
>JAVQJY010433635.1:0-12063 GCA_036025375.1 Retropinna semoni | reverse complement strand
CAACAGTCCAGTGCTGCTTCTCTGTAGCCCAGGTCAGGCGCTTCTGCCGCTGTTTCTGGTTCAAAAGTGGCTTTACCTGGGGAACACGGCACCTGTAGCCCATTTCCTGCACACTCTTGTGCACGGTGGCTCTGGATGTTTCTACTCCAGACTCAGTCCACTGCTTCAGCAGGTCCCCCAAAGTCTGGAATCGGCCCTTCTCCACAATCTTCCTCAGGGTCCGGTCACCTCTTCTTGTTGTGCAGCGTTTTCTGCCACACTTTTTCCTTCCCACAGACTTCCCACTGAGGTGCCATCATACAGCACTCTGGGAACAGCCTATTCGTTCAAATATTTTTTTTCTGTGTCCTACCCTCTTGCTTGAGGGTGTCAATGATGGCCTTCTGGACAGCAGTCAGGTCGGCAGTCTTACCTATGATTGCGGTTTTGAGTAATGAACCAGGCTGGGAGTTTTTAAAAGCCTCAGAAATCTCTTGCAGATGTTCAGAGTTAATTCGTTGATTCAGATGATTAGGTTAATAGCTCGTTTAGAGTACCTTTTCATGATATGCTAATTTTTTGAGACAGGAATTTTGGGTTTTCATGAGCTGTATGCCAAAATCATCAGTATTAAAACAATAAAAGACCTGAAATATTTCAGTTGGTGTGCAATGAATCCAAAATATATGGAAGTCTAATGTTTATCAGTACATTACAGAAAACAATGAACTTTATCACAATATGCTATTTTTTTAGCAGGACCTGTATATAAAGAGCTACAAACATGTCCTTATGTGTACTGCATGTATATTTACATATGTGTGTGTGTCAGTGAGGAGCATGTGTCAGTGCTGCTGGACGTGCGAGGTGATGTTTCTCGGGACGTGAGGGGGACAGTTCTGGACCTGCTGGAACAGAGTACCCCACCTCTCCCTCCAGGTTACCGGCCCATCTTCACAGACATCTTGGTGCCCCCTTCCAGCATGCCTTTCTGCCTGCCCACTGCCAAATGTGCCTGACTGGCACCTGCGGGCTGGGGCACAAAAATACACATAAACTTTAAATCTGAACCCACATTTTTTATACAAATGAATTAAATATTGGATTGGTGTCCCTGAAACAAATTGACAAAAAACACTATTGTTAGAATAGGCTTCATTTGTTTCTGTTAAACTATGTCGGTGACTCTTGGTGGGGTATATAGTTCTGGAACTGGATTCCTTTAGTTTAAAGTTTTAACGGCACGCTTTAAATGGCTTTGTCATAACTGAACTTGAACGGCTTCAGACCAACTTTGTTTGTCTATACCTCACAGATTGCATCTCAGACTTTGCTATGCTACAATGTGATGTTATTAGTATTGTATATAATTGTATTCTGTGTTCTTTGTCAAATAAATATAAATAAATAACAATTTATTCTCGTTGTTTGCTAAAATGAACTAAAATAATGAAATTATAAACCAATCTTAGAAGAAAGGGTTAATACGGTTGACGCTAGACCACGTGACAAAAAACCTGTGACGTAATGACAAAAAATGTCTGCCCACATAGAAGCAATGCTGCTTTAGTCAACTTTCCCACCGAGCAGCAGATTTATATAGAACGTTTATAACATACTTTAATTTCTGAGCTGAAAAAAGCTGTGTTGACTTTATCCCTAACCCTAACGCAATGAAGACTTTTTGTGGCCGAGCGAACCCTACAACTGGCGCACTGGACTGGGTGGAGGAGAGTGAGGAATATGACTACCATCAAGAGATTGCTAGGTACCAATTCCAAGCCTGCCAGCGTAATTACCAGTACATGCATATCACTGCACCTAAGGCAGCATTACTCCTCGCCCAGGTTTTTCTTAGAACTACTGTGGTGTTGTGACATTAATCAGCTAAGAACTTTCATCTTTCATCTTTAGCACAGCAGACGTTCAAGGCCTGGAGGTTTTATACTTGATTGTGATCACTTCATTTGTTTCTCAGGTCATGCTATGCCGATATGCTGCACGATCATGACAGGGTGAGTTTTAACACTGGAGGCACACTAGTAAAATCAAACATACAGCTTCTGATATCTGTTCCTGATGTCGGCTGACCCACCAGAATGAGAAGTACTACCAGGGTATCCGGGCAGCGGTCTCCAGGGTGAAGGCTCGAGGTGATAAGATCATTGTTCTAGACATTGGAACGGGGACAGGTCTTCTCTCCATGATGGCGCTTACTGTTGGAGCAGACTTCTGCTATGCTGTGGAGGTGAGCACAGCTTGTGTTGGACTGAAGTAGGCACTTGGACACTCTGGTACTTTGTATGTGGAGGTGCAGGAGCTGTTCTTGTCTATCTCTCTCATATCAGTTGGGATTGGCTTTAATTGTTGTTGTTGTAGAACTGCAAGAACTCAAGTGGCAGAAGATTTTAAAAGGTTTCTCAAGGCGGGGTAGAAGAGACTATTGAACATTTGATGACTGAGGTTGTAGAGAAGCATGATGGTTCACTAACAAGAATGGGATTTCCTGTTAGATTGGGCCACCGGGGACCTATAGAACTTTTAGATTGTAGCTCATGTCTTTAAAGATATTTTTGAATGTGTAGTAGATACTACGAGATGGCTCTTAAGTTTATCTGACCACTTAAAGGTCTTCAAGCCCATGGCGGAGGCTGCCCAGCGCATCGTGGAGAAGAACGGCTTCTCAGACCGGATCAAGATCATCAACAAACACTCCACTGAAGTCACTGTGGGGCCAGGTCAGAGAGAGGATGAGGTCCACACACACACACACACACACACACACACACACACACACGCCAACTCTATCACAAACACACTGATTGATGTTGTGTTGTGATTGCAGACGGAGACATGCAGAGCCGAGCCAACATTCTGGTCACAGAGCTGTTTGACACCGAGCTGATAGGAGAAGGAGCCCTGCCCAGTTATGAGCATGCTCATATCAACCTGGTCCAGGTGTGTGCGAGGTAGATAGAGACAGAGAGTATGTGTGACAGACAGACACACAAAGAGTATGTGTGCTTGACAGACAGACAGATAGAGACAGTGTGATAGGCCATCGTTTCCAGCAGTAGAACCTCTCCTCTGTGCTCCAGGAGGGTTGTGAGGCTGTGCCCCACTGCGCCACCGTCTATGCCCAGCTAGTGGAGTCCGAGCTGTTGTGGAGCTGGGCGCAGCTGCATCCCCTGCAGGTGGGCAGTGACAGGCTGCTGCCACCGCCAGCCGTGGCTTGCTGTGCTGGTGCACACGCCGTCTGTGACATCCAGCTCAGCCAGGTGGCACCACACCGCTTCACCCCCCTGAGCCCTCTTTGCACCATGTTCTCGTGAGTTACACTCTCACACAAACACACACACACACACACACACACACACACACACACACACACACACACACACACACACAATGACGTCTCTGCACCATATTCGCATGAGCTACACACACATACACACACACCCTCTCTGTGTCTCTGTCACAGTGTGGACTTCAGTAAACCAGTGAGCAGCGCCCCTCAGAACCATACCTCCAGCTTCTCGGCCCAGTCCAGCGGTCGGGCCCATGTGGTTCTGTCCTGGTGGGACATCCACATGGACCCTGACAGAACCATTGTGTGCTCCATGGCACCCAGCTGGACTTACCCAGAACCACGCTCCGCTCCAGTGAGTACAGCACTGGCCTCCTATCAAGATTACAACACTGGAGTTTATCACTACATTCATTTGATCAACACTTATAAAAAATGCAGTAAAAAATCGAAGAAAATTACTCACAAATTTTCATCATCCCTTCATCCCTTATGATTCTCTTGATTGGGAAATCGTGTCATTTAATCAGTGGCGGGATCACTGGATGCAGAGTGTCTACTTCCTGCCTGCCGAGATGAGGGTGGCAATGGGGGAGGAGCTTAGTCTGACGGTCTCCCATGACGATTACAGCCTGTGGTACAGCCTGGGTTTAAACAGGTGAGGGATTCTTGTTTACTATGTTTTCATTTGCACTTAACTCATAAAGTATGAATCAAATTGAAATTCAGTGTCATTGTTACTTTGGGGCGGCTGTGGCTTAGCGGTAGAGCGGGTTGTTCCTTGATCGTAGGGTTATGGGTTCGATCCCAGGCTCCGCCAGTCCTTATGTCGAAGTGTCCTTGAGCAAGACACTGAAGCCCTAAGTGCTCCTGATGGTTGTGCCAGCACCCTGCGTGGTAGCTCGCCCCCATTGGCGTGTGAATGTGTAAGTGATTAGTCAGAACATTGTAAAGCGCTTTGGATAAAAGCGCTATATAAGCAGCCATTTATCATTACTGCTGTGTACAACGATCAGGCATAACATTATGACCACTTACAGGTGAAGTGAATAACACTGATTATCTGTTCATCATGGCACTTGTTAAAGGATGGAACATATTTGGCAACAAGTGAACAATTTGTCCTCAAAGTTGATGTGTTGGAAACAGGAAAAATGGGCAAGCATAAGGATTTGAGCAAGTTTGACAAGGGCCAAAATGTGATGGCTAGACGACTGGGTCAGAGTATCACCAAAACTGCAACTCTTGTGGGGTGTTCCTTGTCCAAGTGGTTAGTACCTATCAAAAGTGATCCAAGGAAGGAACAGTGGTGAACCGGTGACAGGGTTATGGTAGGCCAAGGCTCATTGATGCACGTGGGGGGGTAAAGGCTGGCCCGTGTGGTCTGATCCAACAGACGAGCTACTGGAGCTCAAATTGCTGAGGAAATTAATGCTAGTTCTGATAAAAAGGTGTTAGAATACACAGTGCACTGCAGTTGTTGCATATGTGGCTGCATAGCCGCAGACCAGTCAGGGTGCCCATGCTGACCCCTGTCCACCGCCGAAAGCGCCAATAATGGGTACATGAGCATCAGAACTGGATCGCGGAGCAATGGAAGAAAGTGACCTGGTCTGATGAATCACATTATCTTTTACGATACGTGGATGGCTGGATGTGTGTGCGTCGCCTACCTGGGGAACACATGGCACCAGGATGCACTTTGGAAGAAGGCAAGCCGGCTGTGGCAGTCTGATGCTTTGGGCAATGTTCTACTGGGAAACCTTGGGTCCTGCCATCCATGTCTATTTGTACTAAGCATTGTTGCAGAACATGTACACCCTTTCATGGAAACTGTATTCCCTGATTGCTGTAGCATTTTTCAGCAAGATAATGCGCCCTGCAACAAAACAAAAGAAGTTCAGGAATGGTTTGAGGAGCACAACAATGAGTTTGAGTTGGCCTCCAATTTCCCAAATTGCCTGATTTGTATATATTGTTATTGGATTTGTTGTGTGCTGCTGCTACTGTGATGTAAATCTAAGTGTTCTCTCCTTTCAGCCAATCAGAAAGCAGGATTGAGGCCTCTCCTTGTCGGCCGTGCTGCACCTGCCAAGCTCACCTGGTCTGGACACGTCCACGGTTTGGAGAGCTCAATGACAGGCAGCGGACCGAAAGCTACATCACTGCGCTGCGCTCAGTGAGTACTGATATTATGGTATCTAAAAGAGTTTGTATGGTTACTACAGAGAGGATTTTTTTGTTATGAGTGTAACAACTTGACACTGAAGTGTTCATTTTGTAAATCAGATGGTACTGGTAACATGCAAATGATGAGTGATTGTGTCTGTTCCAGGTGTTAAAAGCTGACAGTGTTTGCCTGGGAGTCAGTGATGGAAGTCTGCTGCCGGTGTTTGCTCATATGCTGGGAGCTGAGAAGGTACAACTTCTCATCTTTCTTTGTCTGTCTATCTAACTTGGTCTGTGTCGGTCTCTCTCTGTCTGTGTCTGTACGTGTTTGTCTGTGTCTGTCTGTGTCTACCTGTCTGTCTCACCCTCTCCCTCTCTTTCTGTTAGTGTCAGTTTATTCCATCAGAACCATAGACTAAACTATCTCTATATCTATCACTATATCTATCTCTGTCCATTCAGGTATTCAGTTTGGAAAGTTCCAGCATGTCAAAGCAAGTCGTTGAACAGGTGAGTGGAGAGGGAGACGGTACACCGGTCAAACTAAAGCTCAATTGCCCAAACTACTTTACAAATGTAGAGGCTTACTGTATGTACTGGGCATGTTTCTTTCCTCAGGTTTTAAGCGCTAACTCTCTGACTGGAGAGGTCCAGGTTCTGGGGATCCGAGCTGACCAGCTGTCCACATCTGACCTTGGTGGGGAGCAGGTACTGGACAACTGTACTGACCAATCACAGATGAAGAAGAACTATCTCCATCCAGTAGTCTGTTTCCTATATGATCCTCCTGTGATGTCACTTCCTCTGTCTGTCCCATATGTGGTCCACCTGTGATGTCACTTCCCCTCAGTCTCCCCTATGTGATCCCTCTGATGTCGATTCCCAATGTGATCCTTCTGATGTCACTTCCTCAGTCTGTCCCCAATGTGACCCTCCTGCAATGTCATTTCCTGTCCTGTAGATCTCAGTGCTGATGGGGGAGCCCTACTTCAGCACCAGCCTGCTACCCTGGCACTCCCTGTTCTTCTGGTACTGTCGGACCACCCTGGCGGGCATGCTGCGGCCCGGTGCCACCATCCTGCCCTGCTCTGCCACCCTCTACATGCTCGCTGTGGAGTTCCAGGTGAGATGGACAGACAGACTTGGAGGCAGGCAGGCAGTTAGGCAGGCTTTTAGGCAGACAGAAAAAAGCTTTAATACATGGAATTTGTCATGAAATGCTTATTTTCTGAAATTCTCCCTCTCCTCCCAAAATCATAGGACCTGTGGAGGATTAGAGCCCCCTGTGGAACATGTGAAGGCTTTGATGTAGGCCCAATGGATGACATGGTGCAGGTGACAATCACCAGAATTTACCATTTCTAGCAGTCACTCCCTATCAGTCTCATACATTCATTGACTCATTCATGCAGTTAAAAACATCCTCATGAACTCTTTAATCTCTCTCTGTCCTTCCCTCCCCCCTCTTTCTCCCTCTTCCCTCACATACCTCTTTCTCTCTCTCTCTCTGTCTTATTTTTTCAGCAATCTATAGATTTCCATGAGTCTCGGGAGGCAGAGCCTCACCCTTTGTGGGAGTACCCATGTCGAGCCCTAACTATGGCTACACCTGTCATGACCTTTGACTTCACACAGTGTGTTCCTCAGCAACCAATCACCAGCCAGGGATCAGTTTCACTTGTGAGGTACTTTAAACCCCACTCTACCTCAATAGCTAGAGTGCACACAAGCCACGGTGTGTTTTGAATAGGATTAAAGGCTCTATTGAGATGAAAGGGTTCCATCATCAACTTACTCTCATTGTCTCTGGTTCTCCAGGAGCGGTCGTTGCCATGGCGTTGCTCTTTGGATGGAGTTCCAGTTGACTGATGACATCACAGTCAGCATGGGCTTGACAGGACCAGTCAATGAGCAGGTAATTATAACGACTTTCTCAGAATCAGAAATTCTAGGTATAATCCTGAATCAGTTTGATTGCAGTTTTTCACATCACCACAATGCTGAACTAAACAGTGTTTATCAACCCATAGCCTGAGAAAACCCTTTTAGGTAGACTCTCTAATAGTACAGCTAAGTCTATGTTTGTGATACCTCCTGCCAAAACCCAAATGATTGCCATCATGTTGTAACCTGTCCTCCTCTGCCTCCTCCTCTTCTCTGCAGGGGGAATGTGATTGGAGTCTCCATAGGAAGCAGGCAGTGTATTTCTTTAGGGACCCCCAGGAAAGTTTAGGGGACAGGCGTTCATCACTGTCCTACAACCTCACTTTCCAGCCCAGTCTAGGAGACATCAAGATGGAGTTCACCCTAGAGGTGCAGTGAACCTCTAAACCTCTTGCTCTGGAGTCCTTGCCTGGGCCTTAGAGGTTCTACCTCCATCCCTTATCTTCTCTCCATGCCCCCTTATCAGAATCCTATTGGAGAAGGTCAGCTCCTTCCCTAGAATTTGTTCCCTCATTTCATGAACTAGTTCTCCCAATCTTCCCTGAGACTTAAGTCTTGGAGAGAAGGCAAGAAAAAAAAGGAAAGGAGTTTAGGATTCAGTGCTCATATTAAGAGGCTGTGAAGACAGGACAAATGTATACATGATCTAATCAGTTTGATGGCCAAACCAGATATTTCTAGAGAATATTATTAATGACAATTTAATGAAAGTTTAATATTATTTTGGTTCTCAATATGAATATCTCAAATGTGCAAGGTGTGATCTTTGTGTTTCAAGCTCCTATTATTTTGGCTGCTGTGTGTCAAACTAAGCTGAAAAGTGTTAATATACATTAAATTTGTATTTTTTATTCCAACAGATAAGTAACCTGCAGTTGTTAGTGTTCTAGAAAAAAATACATTTTGTCATACCTCTAATAAAATGTGCAGAAACTCACTGATTTAACTTTATTTTTGCAAATTCATTATATACAGACAAAATATACATTTTGTGAACTGCCAGGCAAAAATTATAACTGAGCATGGTGATAGGCTGAAGTTATTGAAGTATTCATTGAAAATTTACACAATACTGCAGTATTAACATGTTCAGATGTCTAAATATGACTTCACGTTCCAGGAAGAGGGGATAAATATAATTTTTATTACATTAATTGATTTATGTACTGCAATCCAGAAGCCAGACAGTATGTGAGTGCAGCAGATTATCTGCAGATACAAGATGTTTTCCTCTGCTGACTTTTTCTGGGTGGGATGGAATGGAATGCAAATTACTCAAAGTATTACAAACAGCAGCTGTGAGTTATCCTAAGTGTCAGCTAACTTGCTGTTGTCTAATAGAATCTTCTCCCCGGGTTTAAAGGCGGGCATCCCCAGGTACGGGCAGCTTGCACAGCGGAAGGCATCGCCCAGGTAACACTGAGGAGGGGACATACCTGGTTAACTACATTCAGCCTGAACCAGAACAGCTTGGACACAAACCTCCAGCAGTCACACACACATTTGCAGAACTGTCCAAGCAGACTTATTTAAGGTGAAATTGTACAGATGCTGGATATGAAGTAAAGGTGTTGCTGAGTCACTCACACTTCCACAGGCAGACTTGGGCGGGCTGGCCTTTTGCACTCCTTTGCTCTCCTGCTCCAACTCCTCAGCAAGACCACAGGTGCTGAACAGAAAGAAAATCACAGTAAATATAGGCAATATGACCCCTTCCTGAAACAGATGAAGCAAAGTCTGGAACTGAAGCCAGGGATACATACAATGGCTGAGAAGGTTTTTAAGACATCTTAGAATACAACTCTCAATGTTTTGTGAGAGCTAATGTGACAGTCCACCAGATCCAATCTCTCACCAGTTTTTGCAGGCTTTTTTTTTCTTAGAGGCCCCGACCCCACAGGAGGGCGCTTTGAGGGAGGCCGGGTCTGGCTTCTTCAGGTCATCTGCGTCCAACAAAGTGTCAGAATCCACCAGGTCCTGAAGGACACAGGAGACACAGAAAACACATCGGGTTTGAATGAACAGGTCACAAGCGGGGGGGTCATGGTGACATACACACAAACACTAACAAATACATACTCACCACGTCATCATCGTCCATATCATTGGCAGAAAGGGTCCACATTTTTGCAGCATTGGGGTCCAGGACAGGTTTTTCTACTGAAACAAAAGACACCAATAAATAAAGTCAGAAGAACCTCATTCATAGACAGTATTTTGTAATGGTTATCACAGTTGACAACAGAGGAACATTTACCTTCCTATACAGTGGGGCTAAAGGCTGTTAACTAGTGAAAGACAGACAAGCATAACCTACCTGGTTGCGGGGTCTTTTTGCCAAAGGACAGCTTGAGCTGGCTGGAGGAGCCCACCTCAAAGTTAGGCTTGGAGGCAGACATGCGGACCCTAGAGAGGGTGTTCCCCTGAAAACCTGTGGCTGTCCTCAGAGCTGACACAGCTTCCGGACTCAAAGAGGTAGAACTCATCTGACAGAAACCAACAATGACACATTTTAAGGGAGAGTTAACCAACATGTCAACGTAAAAAGAGGAATGAGACATGATGCGAGTACATTATGTCCAGTCGCTTCCAGATACCCTTGACCTTCACAACTGATAGACTCCACAGACACACACCTCAGTCACAGATGTCAGGCCAGATAGCTTCAGGGCTGACATCAGCTTCTTAGCAGTCCTCACACTCTGCCCTTCACTACCTGGAAAAAAGGATTACAGGTCAGGCTGGTTCCATAGGATAAGTCTACATAATAATTCAGGGATATAACTAGGGATAAGACATATTGTCTTGGTGATTTAAAATTTGAGAGTCAAGATTCATAAGAATTTAAAAAATAGAATAATATTTTTGGTCAACAGTGTGCTTGGTGGGATATACTACACATATTGTGATAAGTGTCCTCCCTGCCTCTCTGTCCATCATCCTGGGGCGACGTAAGGGGGAGGGGGGGGTGTTAGGACGATTCTAAGGGCCTGAGACTGAAAGGTGGCCCTAAAAATTATTCAAATATTAGGCAATGATTTTAATATGGCAATAACCTGGTGTGGTGGGGCCCAATGATATATCTTTTCATGGGGCCCAAAATCTCCGGCTGGCGCCCCTGCCATCATCTCACCTGTAACCGGCTCCTCCAGGACCAGTTTGCCTCCAGGCTTAATGATTCTGGCCATCTCTGCCAGGGTCTCTGAACTGTGCACCAAGGAGCTGTCAGCAAGCAGGCAAGAAAGGACCCAATCATAACTGGACACAGTATGGGAGGCTGAAGAGGGATGGAGAGGGAGAAGAGTAGAGGAAAGGAAAGCACAGCAGAATAAGGCGAGTTGTAGACAAGATTTTTAAAAATAGAGTGAATAATTACATGTAATGGGTCACTTACACATCATCAGCCTCTCTATGTTCTCTAGCGCCAACCGGCCCCTTGAGCCCACCTTGGACCCCAGGCTCTCTGCCAGGTACTTGAGGGACTCTGATGATGAGGGCTGGGCCCATACTAGCAGCACATTGTCTCCTGCTTTGATACCAATGTCTGACATGGCCTCCTGCAAACAGAGCAACAAATAAGATGAGCAAAACCCCACTTGTGAAACCTAAAGACTACGAAACATCATATCATAAAGCAATCATGTTACCACACTCAATTGAAAGAGAGAAGGGTCTGTTGGAAGGCAGGGAAGACTTTAAGCATAGTTTAGTCTGCTATTGTTCCTTTCTCTCTGACTTACGACTGCTCGTCTAAGACACGTTCTACTGACATCACATGAGAATATGCTGGATATCACGGACGACCACCCAATGATGGAGCACCAAAGTCCGCTGACTGATAACACCTGTCACGAGTCAGTAGGGAGTGACCAATTAAACATGACCTTGTTGTAATCCTATTATTTTAACTTTCATGTAAAAATGTGTTACTTGAGTCTGTAACTGTTATACATCAACCCTGGTATTATGGATCTGAGAGTCGAAAATAAACTAATTTCTCAATTAAACACATTACCCAAGAATGACTAAGCAACAAAGGGGTGGTAAAATGATCTAGACTAAAGACTAGCCAAGTAGTGGCTACTAGCTAGACAAGAAATTAGATGTTCATCTTGTTTCAGACAAACAATATGAAAAATGGGTGCTGCTTTATTGCAGATAGTTTGAAGTCCCACCTTTGGTTTATTCCACGGAATAGTTGGAAGGACCTCTTGTCTGGTCTCAACAGTATGGTTAATTGCGTGGAGTTAGCTCGGCGCTCGTGGCGTGTCTGCTTTGAAAGGTGATGTAGCTAGTAAGTTCAACGGCAACGTAGTTGACGCAGTACTGTTGTTGTGCGGACAAAGAACGAATAATGACAGTACACTTCAAAATAAATCAAAAACCGACCGAAAACACAAATTTGTTGACAGGTACATTTTCAATATCCGCAAAACTTTGACGAAGCAATATTATTATTATTTTTAGTAACGTTAGCTAGCCTAGCTAGTTATTTGTTCCCCGGCCACAATAACTACGTCATCAAGTAGCGAAGAACGAGTGCGTTACAGCAATCCGAGCGCTACATGTACTACTAGAGAAGAGTACTGTTCGCAGAATAGTACGAGAAAAGTAACTATAAAGATCAAAATAGTGGGAGATGTCACACCATGTTATATAATTTT
>JAVQJY010433019.1:0-10170 GCA_036025375.1 Retropinna semoni | reverse complement strand
CCGTTTACCGTACAGAGACAGTATTGGGGGGGGGGGGTTAGGGTTAGAACAGCACAGCACCTGTTTGGATGTGCTACAATATTGCTGCTCTTGAGATTCGAGGAGAAACATAGCATGTAGTGCCCACTCTGTTACCCATAGTCCCCTATGGGTTGTTGAGTAGGGGGGTGGCGGGGGGTGGTGGGGAGGGTGCTCCAGATGTTGAGCTGGATGCCGTATGGAGGTTCTACTCAGGCTGTTTATTAGATCCCAGCTGTCATAGAGCCTCTGGAAGACCGGGCTTAGGAACTGCCGGATCCGTTCCTCTCGATGCGGTTCCCCTAGATCAATTTTTAATTTACTGACTTTACTGACAGTTCAGCTAATATCTAACCCAATTACACAGCAACTGCCCTCTAATTGACTGGCTCCTTCTATCGGAATGACCCTCGGTGGCTAACTGTTTGTGTGTGTGTGTGTGTCTGTGTGTGTGCTCGCATGCATATGTGTGTCTGTTGACTTCAACGTGATGACTTATAACCAAGCATGGGGTTTCACAAAGTTTAGGGACGAGGACAATGAAAGCGTAGCCGTGCTTCAGAGGAGTCTGGAGGCATGCAGTGGACAGTGGGAAGTGAAGGGACGGAGAAGGGAGAGGAGGAGGCACAGAAGAAGGAGAGGGAAAACAAGAGTCAGACAGAATTACCTTGAGAAGGAGCTAAAGAGGAGAACCCCCAAAGGTGCCGGGGTCACAGGACAGGCAAGGACGTGGAGAGAGAACGCAAACACACACACACGCACACACACGTAGACACACACAGGCGGAACAAACAGAGAGGGGAAAGAGAGAAAAGCTAGTGAAACATAAGACAGGGAGATACAAAGAGAACGGCTCACAGAGTGCTACTGCAGGACGAGATCAGAAATGTGTTCAGAGCGAGAGAACACAAGCCAATAGGACGGTGCAGACAAGGTAACCAAGCCTTACACCACCGACCCATAACAAGAATGGAACAAGCAATACTGATCGGGAACGACAACAAGCAACGGTGACAGAGGATGTCATTGAAAAAGAGCGCTGACATCACGCACTGACGCTCTGTGAGGACGACGTGACATTAGTTGCTATTACACAAGACTAATACTCAATACACTTAATATAGTACACACGTCCAATGTTGTTGTTTTTTTGAATGGCACAAAAGATACAGAGACAAGCGGACACAGGCGGACAGACATGTAGCACGGGAGCGAATAACGGGCCCACCTTCACCATGCCAGTGCTCTCGGAGTTGCTGTTCATCATGTCGTTGAAGGACGTGAAGAGGTTCCTCAAGGACTCCATGAAGTCAGCCTCACCTTTGTTCTCGTAGAGTCTTAAAAAAGAGAGGGGGTGGGTGGGGGGTGGGGCAGACGACAGAATAATACCATTAGATCATCAATAGGAAGCATTAGTGCGCTGCCCTCTATGTAGCTAACACAAAAATGCATGTGTGTCACTCTCCCTGAACCATCTAAACTGGCCAAACAGACCAGCCCGCATGCGTTCTCTATGTAAATTCGTCAGACTTAAATACATTCATCATCCTCGCTGGTCAAATTAGCATTTAAAACGAAGCGGCCGGACCCCAAAGCACCTGCCTGCCTGCCGGCGCGGTGCATATCGGGGGAGGGGAGTCTGAAAATCATCGAGGAAAACAACTCCCTCCGACGTACCCAAAGCGCAGCGAGGAGGAGGACGGTAGTCAATCTGGGATAGTTTGCCTGTGGCAGGTGAAAAAAGGATTCCCTCGTTTTCACGCTCCCTCTGTCTTTCCAATCTGCGCGAGATCAAGCGACAGGCCGTCTGGCGTGTCATTTTGCCAGCGGGATCTGCACAGCGAGCTGTCGTGGAGGCGAAGATCAGAACGGAAAACGTTGTCGCCCCATGTAGAAGCGCATGGTCGGAACACAAAGTAGGCCTCTAAATTATCCTGTCCCCAAAAAATTTTTTTGGTTGTTGTTTCATGGCTAATACTACTAACTCGCAGAACAAGTTCCGCTCTCCAAAACGGCAAACTAACCGTTTCACTCACTCGCACAAAGTACACTTATTGGTCTTGTGAAGGAGGGGGAATATTCAGAGGGCAGTGGACATCAGATTTCACGGTGTGTGGTTCGCAGAGGCGGGTACTTAAGAGCTGGGGGTGGGGGGGTGGGGGTCCTATCTACCCGGGGACTGGCGTTATCACACTGGTTCTGGGGATAGTCACCATCGACGGGCTTACAGACATCACTCTGCTTCAACCACCCTACTTAAAGAACCCCTCCCCCCACAGTCATACCGAGCAGGTAGGGGGGGGGGGGGCTAAAGACGCTCTGAGGGAGAGAGAAGTTATCCTGGCCTGGTTTGTGAGGTAGGCTAGAGGACGACTCCTCTCCTCCGCCATACGAGGGAAAACCAATCAAATCTCCCACGTTCAATTAGAGCGAGGGTCATACATCAGCCCCCATCAGCTCTGTCCACCGTTTTACCACTCGTTTAACGTCCCCTCCAGTCAATTATTAACGAACCCCTGGGAGAGCGTATAGCACGACCTTAAGCTTCCAACCCAGTTATGTCACACGATGACTCAACTATGGAGATTTAAACAGGTTTACTCAACAGGCATATCTTCCCCAATCAATAATATGGTTTGATGTTATTTAGGTGCAGCAGTAGGGAAGGAGGATGAACATGTTGTCCACAAGTTATGAGTAAAAATGTGATTCTAGAAGGGCGTGAGTGTGCATGCACCTTCTGGCTGGTCTGTGTGTAAGAGAAAAAGAGAGGGGGGAGGGGAGCTTACTGGTTGAACAGCACCCTGGAGCGAACAATGAACTTGAAGATGTACTCCAGAGCTTTCATTGCCTTCAGAAGCTGGTCCGTCAGCTTCTCAGCGTTTTCCACGTAATTCTTCAGAACTTTGGTCAGCTTCCTAAAATAAAGAGCATACAGACAGACCACATGGACTCGATTATATCCAGAATGTTCCACCCCTGCAATAGGTACCCACTTATCCTATCTTCACCACTTTCTTTGGTTAACACATTTGCCCACCTTCTCATGCTTAACCTAGCAGCCAAAATGAAGTATAATCCTTTAACAAATTGGTGGTTTAATGTGATAAGATTGTATTTGACTGTCTCATATGGCCTTTCATTGTAAAAAGGTTCTTGTTGCGTTCAACCTGTTTTAAACACCAATTTCGCCAACAACCTGCCAGACTATTAGAGGGCATTCCACAATAAGCCATTTCTGCTCATTATCTTCAAAGTGATGATCACCGGCGGCTTTAACTCACGTGTAGGCCAGGGTGGCGCTGAAATGCTTGCGGATGTAGGTTTCAAGGACAGGGTTGAAATGCTGGAACTTTCTGTCGGCTATGAGCCCAATTATGAACACCTGTCAAATGAGAAAAGAGACACGTTCATGAAAACGGAACCCGTTTACTGTGTGCGAAGAGCGGCTCCAAACGAAACACAGACCTTCTCTCTCTTCTGAGTGCTCCCCCCCCCCCAAAAAAAAGAGGCGGAATTTAGATGAGATTGCAAATAATTCAAAGTGATTTCCTAACCCTTCTCTTCGGATAATCCTAGGTGGTTGTGGAGTGCACTTAGTGGATCTTTATTCTTTGAGGCAGTGTAGGAGCTGTCTGCGTTCATTTTCTTCCAGCAAATTAAGGCTGTCTCATGAAAGGTGCGGGGATCAAAAGAAGAGACGCGTCTGTAATGGCTGCAAAGACACTGTGGTGGCGATTTAATACCAGATAGCCAATTTGGAATTTACCTAGAAAAAGAAATTGCTGACTAATACATTAAATCTTTTTGAAGGTTAGGGTTAGAATAAGTGAGTCTTAGCTGGCTTGGAAGAGGCTGCGCTTACGGACCGACGCGATTGCAGAGAGGACGCTCCTGCAGTTGAAGGATGTCCGGCATGCCAACACTTCTAGTCTGATGTTACTTGTGACAGTCAATATCAATATCCACGTACACTTGTACAATACCAACCTGACTGTAAGGGCCAAAATAGACAACACGGAGAGGGGGTACATCAACATGCCACTGTAACCTACCAGCAGTAATGCCAGGCAGATTGGAAGTGCATTCTGGGCAGGTTCAGACTGGGGTCCCAGTTGGGCTGGTTTCATATTCAAAAACCCGAGCCTTGCCATTGGAACATAGTCAACATTCTTTCTAGGTACTGGGGTGTGTTCTTCACATAGCTTCCTAACAAGGTGTGCCTGAGGGCATGCAGCCACAGGGCGACGAGTGACTAGTGGCCTCTACCCGTGAACTTCACACACACAGTAATAAACACACACCATAGACTCTCACAAGTAATGTCTGTGACACTCCAGAGTGTTACCTAAGTTATGTAATCCAGTAAAATATCGACCAGTCATCTCTGCTTGTATAGAACCTGTTTTTGACAACACACACGGAAGTAACAAATACTTATTAGACATAGGGCGAGAGGCAGGGCTACCCCCTGGATAGGCCACCAATCCATCGCAGGGCACACACATCATTCACACACACAATCATACCTATGGGCAATTTAGCATCTTCAATCAACATATATGCATGTCTTTGGACTGTGGGAGGAAACCGGAGTACCCGGAGAAACATGCAAACTCCACACAGAAAGGCCCCCGGGCCGAGATTCAAAACCCAAATCCTTCTTGCTGTGAGGCGACAGTGCTACCAACTGCACTAAAAGGCCGCCATCAGATGTTTTTTGCATGGCCCTTTTTTTCAAGATATGACACCAAAGGCTTCACAAGGTCCAATAGCTCAGCACTAATAACTAAACTAAACCCTCAAGGTAAAAATAAAAAAACAACCACTAATGTGTATGCCATTCCGTTCCATTTGCAGATGACGCATAACATTTGACGAGAAGTTGCCCTCCTTACCAAAGCGTCAAACACCAGGGTGTCGAAGGTGTCGCTGTCAGAGTTCTCCATCATGATGTTAAACAGGGCGTCCAGGGTGTCCTGCAGAAACTGGAATGACAAGACACACACAGCACGGATCATTGAGACAGAGAATCAGTACTGACATGCGTCAGTCCAAAAATTACAACCCCCCCCAAAAAAGAAAAACATTGTCTTCTGGAAAACTTTTCGGAAAACAGTGGGCGACCCGCTGTGTATGCTGTCGATGTCAGGGACAAAACAAAACACAAACAAGATGTTTGAGGGTTTATCCCAATGTTTTCTTTTTAAATGACAACCTCTGTTAGTTCGGAATAGTAATAGCCCAATTCTATCCACTGCCAATTCAGATTACTTGGAATCGTCTATAATGAGCATTGTCATTCAAGAGTAGCGACAGTTCTCGCAAAGACGGATGAAGGACATCCCAGAAGCGGCTGGTGACAGCGGAGAGATACTCAGTAAGTAGGTGCCTGAGTGCACTCTACCAAAAAAACAAAAACAGAAAAAAACAAACGTTCATTTCAAAGTCAATCACATCAAGAGTAACATATATTTACAGCCACAACAATAAAAGACTGGCACGTCAGACACAAAAAAACGTCATCTTCGGCTGATAGCTCTGCTGGGATCTCAGACTTTACTAGGGCTAATAACCTGTACGTTATCGCGAAGAGCATGGTGGTGGGGGGTGGGGTGACATGGACTTAGAACACGGCTCACACTGCTAACCGTGCCACCACACAGTCATCCTGTCCTCACAGCAGTAACTCAAGCTGAAAAGTGGCGCGCGGACAAACACAGGCACACTCACACACATCTCTGGGCGAAGCTGCCAAGAAAACTGCCCAGCATCTCCCTCTGTGTTAGTATGACCTCAGGCAACTGTAATTTGAGCAATCTGCCTCCCTTTCTAATGTGAAAACCATCTTGAGAGCGGAGCCGATTCGTGGGGGCGAGTGAGAACACATCTAGGTCTTGGTCAAATGTTGCTGGTGAGGAGCGCTGCCGACTCCCGCCCGTGTACACGCGTCATCGGCTGGCGAGAGAGGAGCCGCCACCGCGCCCCGGGACCAACATAGGGCACCTAGACTGTGGGGGGCGAGGACGAGGAGGAGGGCAAAATTACAGGCTGTTTAGACACAGGCTTCAGGAGAGCCCCTTCACTGCGGTGACGAGTGAAAGTGGCGTTGGTAGTCGGGCATTTATCGGATTCCCTGAGACAACATCCATTAGTGAGAGATGGGATGAGGTAAACCCTAGAACCCTATGACAGCGTTTCTCAAACTCTGGTTGACGAGGTAACTGCCGGTCCGCAGAGCACAAGTCAAAATGGACTGAGTCTCTAAAATGGACATATTTATATATTAGTTTAAACATGTGTTGAACGGTTTTAAGTTGGGGCAGGGTTGCACCGTTAGCTGGTCATTTAGCCCCCCCCCAAAAAAAACATCTGTGTTGGGAGTGTTCATAAGAATCACTTTATATTTGATTTGCTGTTGGTATTGTTGGCAGTAATTTTATATTCAGCCAAATCGCTCCTGTTAAAGCTTTCAATTAAATTAGATTTTGTTTATATAGGGCAATTTCAGAACAAAGTAATATCTAATTTCATATGAAGCAGGTGTAAATGGCCTTTAATTATAAATCACATATAAATAATAATTAAGACTAATAATTAATAGACAAATAATCATATGCAGGGGGGGTGGAGTTGTGGTGGGTTGTGTAAACCCAAACTCTGACTTCACTGGGCCCCAGGACAAAGAAGTCTGAGAAAGGCTGCCCTATGAGACACGGGACAACACCTCTGGTTTTGATGCCTGACCGGTGAAGCCGTCAAAAATGGCACGGTCCAATGAAACGCCGCAGTGACAGGTGAGCAAGTGGCTGAGACCTGGGGCTGTGTACATGGTACGTCTTAGGGAGAGGGAGGGAGAGAGAGAGAGAGAGAGAGAGAGAGCGAGAGAGAGAGAGAGAGAAAGAGAGAGAGAGAGAAAGAGAGAGAGAGGATTTTCTAAAAGCCTTTATTAGGCAGTCAAAACTGCAAATGTCAGACATTTGAATGCAAATGACATTAGAGGAAAACTATTAAGTACATACGCATCGCTGCAACAACATTAATTCATTAATTCTTCGCTACAGGTTAGGTACCAAATCCCCCCAATCAAGGCACCCTGTCCCTCCCACACAGCCATGAACTCCTTTCCCTCTCCAACCAATATAGAGAAAGAGTATTCAATATGCAACCTTGTCGCCACCAGCCCCAGTCACATCACTTTTGGATCAGTAAGGCCCTGTCCCTAATATCGTATTCTTCCTTGGTTTCCATACTGCTGACTTTGCAGTTCCGAACAATTAGTTCAGACGACATGACCTCTTTGTCTGCACTGTGTACCTGGGCACCCCTATGAAGAGCTGCACAGAGAACAGGGAGGGAGAGAGAGAGAGAGAGAGAGAGAGAGAGAGAGAGAGAGAGAGAGAGAGAAAGAAAGGGGAGGATTCACTTCGTGTCTCTCTCTGCGTATGTCTACTCAAACCCTTCTCCAGACAGTGATTGATTTAACTACCTCCCGCTGGCCATAAACGGCTGCCCTGTAATTTCGCGACAGGGGTTGCATGCGACATTGGCGACGGGCGCGAGATGAGTGAAATCATTTCTGGGGGCCGCTTGCCAGGGAAAAGAGATGTTTTTCTTTTTCTTTAGTTTCCCTGGCTCTGAGAAACACGGAGTGCTGTTGATTAGAGTGTCTGCGAGAGCAGCTGCTCGGAGGGCGTGTTAGCGGAGCAGTCATTAGCCGGGGCAGACGAGGCAGCTCTCGTTAGCATTCCATCACAACGCTCACAGAAAAGCCCACGTTGACACAGACACGGCTACAAGAAGCTCGACCCCGGCGCCGAGGAGGGGACATGGGTTGCCGCCAGCGCTTACCTTGACCACCTCTCCTCCCTCCACCTTCATCAGCTGACAGAGGTTCTGCTGCAGCAGGCTGGTGTTGGAGCGCCACTTCAGAAGGCCCAGCAGGTCCACTAGAGACGGAGAGGGCGAGGAGAGAGGTGAAGGGAAAAGAACGCAGGGAGGGAGTGGTAGAGAAGGAGAGGGGGGGATGAAGAGAAAAGACAGAGGGCGGGACAGAGGTAGAGAGGGAGAAAGAGAGAAGGAGAGTGAAGAGAAGGGAAGGGAGGAAGGGTGAGAGAGAGAGAGAACAAGAGAGAGATAATCAATAGTACACCTCACAATGACATGCCAGTTCCACTTCAGCAAAATTCACTCAAGTCTGGAAAGATGAGGGGAGGATAGAACATTCTATTAACATCTGTCCGGCGGTATTGCTTTGAAGACAATCATCTCCATCGGCCGTATCGTACATCACACATGGTTTAACATATAAATCAACTCCTCGTTTTCCAAGAATAGCACAGGTAGTCCGTGTCAAAAATGAAGTGTATAAGAGAGCGTTATATTAAGATCCTTTAAATGTAATCAAGGAAAATAAATTCATGTCGGAGGCAGAGAATGACAGTGTGATTAATCGTGGTTCAGGCGGCGGCGGCGGTCCCTCCGAGCACCTCGGAGAGATGATCGGATTGGTGGGCTCCGAGGAAGGAACGCATAGTAATACTGGGACGCTCCCTTTCAGACCAGGTGCATATCCACCTGGTGGATCTAGGAGACGGTTCCACATCCGGATGTACCAGGCTCCAGACAGAGAGTGGACGAGAGAGACCACTGTGCCAAATCCCCCCCAAAAAGGATGAAGTCGAACAAAAGATTAAGTAAAAACCGAAATGGATTGCATCTTCTGTCACCTTTGCGGCTACTGTACTTACCACGAGAGGAGAGTGAAAAAAAAAAAAATTCCGGCAAGAACACCCCAGGGTGAACACCCCACCCCCCTCCCTCCGTGACCGACAACCCCCTCCCTCTCCCTACAGATGTGTAAACAGCCCTTTATTGATACCGCTTGGCTAGTTAACCTGACCTTGCCATTTGCCCACAACCCCCTCAATGCCCCATGCCCCTCCTCCCTAATCTCTGAACACAGCCAATCGAGCATTTGCGACAGCATGATGGATGCACGTCATCTGGGCGCCATCTGGGGGGGGCAGGGCGCTGACAGCCTATGAGGGCTCTGCTGCCGAGCGGCCCCACTGTCTCCCTGAGGAGTTATGGATTTTTAAACCAGTGTCTTTGGGGCCCCCGGGAAGACAAATGAAACGGAACGCGAATGAATCATCGGCGCAACGTTGGGGTGTCATTGGGAGACCTGGGAGGAGACCGATGGAGAGATAGAGGGAAGGAGAGAGATAGAGAGGGGGAGCGATACATAGAGAGAAACCCCTGTGCCTGTTAGAGAAGGGTGACATGGGGGAATCCTGGTGGCTCATCTGTCAAACAGTGCACACGGTACAACAAAACCTTGTCCTTTCGCAGCGGCCTGGGCTCAAATCTAGCCCAGGCCCATGACTGCATGTCATCCCCTCTCTCATATTCCTATCGATCCTGTCTAATTACTGTTTGAATGAAGCAGAAATGCCATGATTTTTTTAGAAGGGTGACATGAGGTTCAGTCGTTCAGTGCTGGATTACAGTAGAGGGATTTCAGCTACAGATGAGAAAGAGTGTTCGATACAAAGATAATGCAGAACTATAACTATCTACAATTGTCTGAAATGAACCTCCAGAAAAGTACATGACATGTGCTTCGCTATGCTATGCTATGAAATGCTATGCCATGCTATGCTAGGCTACACTAGGCTACAATAAGGTCCAAGGCACACGCGAAGCACCGGGCCGCTAACAACCTGGAACGAGCTTGCAGCCACTTCATCAGGCACACCGCTCCCGGTGCCACACCAGGCGGCATTCACACTTATTTAAGGTTTGATGTGGAGACTTGGGACTCTTGGGTTGCCCGTGTGAGGACCTGGTCTCTGGCAGAAAACAGCACAAAATTGCTGTTATTATTCCTTTTTGCTGAGGAGACCACTTGTTAAGGATCCATTACAGAGGAAGTGGATCTGAATGGGGCAGGTGGAGCTGGAGGTGGGCTGCACCTCAATGTGTGATCATGCAAATAAACAAGCCAAACCGTGTGTGTGTCTGAGTCTGTTTGTTAGTGTGTGAGAGTGTGTGAGAGACAGCGAGAGAGAGAGGACAGGAGTGGGAGGGGGATGGAGAGAAAAAAGGAGAGGGTGGAAGAGAGAAGGAGAGAGAAGGAGATGAAGGAGG
>JAVQJY010429913.1:0-13377 GCA_036025375.1 Retropinna semoni | reverse complement strand
ACATTTCAACAATGGGATTCTCTCAGCTAAGAAATACAACAGTCTTTAGACATACTAACTGTCTCTAGACATGGAGTCAGTAATCCCCAGGGCTAGGTGTATTGTTCTGGTTAATAATTCAAGATGACTATGCATAAAGTGATGAGTAATAGATGCCGACGGTAAGTCTACTTTGAATAACAGAAGGGGCAAACTATCAAGTGGATCTAGTTTGCTACAGGTCGTTACAGTCTGGCAGGTTCACTGACTCAGGGAACTTCTTCCTGCCACCTTCCACCTCTTCAGCTCGCCTGCTGGAGCACATATAGCTCTACAGAACACACACACACACAAACAAAAACGTGCACACACACACGCTCACTTATAATCTAGTAGTCTTGTAGCCTACAAGTGTTTAACTGGTTATGGTGGTTGACTTGAGGATGTGTGCTGGTTAAACGACACCTCCATGTCTCAACACCGACTTCATAGAAATTTCATACCACCGGAGACCAAACTTAAACACTTGGAGAAGACAAAGTAAAGCTGGAACAGTAAGTGAACTCATTCGTGCTAATGTCCATCCATTGTTACCACAGTGAGGTACCCCATCCCCTCTCACCTGCCCGCTCTCAAATTTGTTGAGGTTGTTGGAATTCTTCAGGTAGCGTTCGCCCGTGTCCCCACCCTCCCCGTAAATATTAATGTAGACGTTGGCATCCGTCCCGGCGCCCATCATGTCTCCCGTGAAGACACTCACCTCATACGAGTTCTCTGTGTCAGACAAGACGGCAGGGATGAGTCAGTAACACTCACACCTGCCTCTCTGATTCCTCGAATGTAGGCTAGTGTGTGGAGGATCAGTGTCATGACATTCCCAAGTAGGTGTCACAGATTGCCTGCAACAGGTCACAACTTTAATGAAGGTAGATAGATGTGACAGCAAAGCTAGTCCAGATCTACCAGATCTACCCCATATACCCAATTGCGCCCCCCCAACAACCCTTGGCTGGCCTTCCCTCATTCCTCTTCTCTAAAACGTCCCCCACCCCGTCGCCCCCTTTTCCCCCCTTTCCCCAGGTCAGTCCGTCTCACCCTCCAGCTCAGTCTCCTCAGGCAGCAGCTCCACCACCAGCTCCCCGTCCTCCTCCCCCTGGGCCAGCCATCGGGAGCAGGGGAAGGAATAGGTCTGGACCACCTCCTGCAACTCCTCCACCATCTCCCCCTCCTCTTCCTCCTCATCCTTCTTTTTTTTCTTTTTTTTCTTCTTGTCCTCCTTCTTCTTTGCCTTTGTTACCATGGCCAGGACCAGGTGCTTGACATCTACCTTCTCTAGGAACCAGCCCGACCCCATCCCACTCCCGTCATGGCCGATGCGCACCTTGAAGATCTTGCCCACGTCGGTTGCCTCAATCTAGGGAAAGGGGCAAACAAGGGCCACAGGCACCATGATAATGTCACCCAATCATCATCTTGCTTAGCCATGCCACCGCCTGCCGTTCTAGTACGATGTAATGACACCGTGAAGAGCTGTGTGTGTTTTCTTGGCGTTACGTCAAACAAGCACTGCAATTGGACAACACTTCAACTGTGCAGAATAAAGTGATCCAGAGTTTGTTTTGGATTTGATTTGGTCTGAGAAAAAAAATTCTTTAAATGTACCTTGAATATCTCTGTGGTGTTTCTCTCAAAGTTGTTGGACCTGCTCTTGAGATAAATGACCTCGGTCTTTCCCTTGTCTCCGTAGATCTGAATAAAGACCCGGGCGTTGGTGCCGGCGAAGGCCACATCTCCCGTCAGCACGGTGATCTCATAGTTCATCACTGACCAACAAAGGGCAGAAAGACAGGGAGCCATCCTCAGAGACATCTACACAACCTCCTGTTACAAAACCGGTTTTCAAAACTATCTGTGCACAACAAATGCGCATTTATGTATATTGTTTGTAAAAATCCAATGTGCGTGGTGAATATTTAAAGGGTGTGTAAGGAGAGGTGTGCTACATTGTTCAATGTCCAGGATTTCGCTAGGGTAGATTTCCACCTCCACCTTCCCGTCAGCCTCGTCCTTACATAGCCAGCGGTGGCTGGGGAACATGTACTGCTTTCCATGGACCGGGACCTGGATCTGGACGCTGTCCAGGAACCAACCAGCTTGCATTCCCTCATTTGTGTGGCCAATCATAAGCCGGTTGATCTGGACGGGGAGGAGCCAGTAGATCAGGTGAAACCAAGCTCTTTCTAACCATGCTTTTTAGAGTAGAAGAATTAGCTCTCGCTGACCTGTCAGATAAAACTAGCTAGCAGCCCTACCTGTCCGATGTCAAAGGTCTCCACTATGAAGATGTCAACTCGACCTGTCTCAAAGTAGTTCCTCAGGTTGTTTTCAGAGACCACCAACATCGTCTTACAGGTGTCTCCCTTCTCTCCATACAGCTTCACAAACACCTTGGAGTCCGAGCTTCCTCCGCTGACGTCTCCCGTCTTCACTGCCACATGGTAGTTTATGTCTGTGGTCAACAACAAAGACGAACGACCTCAGCAATGACATTGTATGAAACCAATCACCTAATCAACATAGAATAATAGATCACAATGTGTGGTCAAGTAGCAACTCACATCTGTGGCCACCAACAAAGACTAGCAACATCAGCAAGTAGATTTTCTGCAACTAACATGATGTATGTATTATGGCCAGTTAAGAAATAAAAACAAGGGAGCTTAGAATCTCCCAGTAAGTGGTTGTCCTTCTAACTCACTGTAAAGACGCTGTCCATCTGAGAACGGCACCAACTCCCGGACGATCTGTCCATCATCCTCGTTACGGTCCAGCCACCTGAAACATGGAACAGCTGCAAGTTCTATAGAAGGTGGTGTGTGTGTTCTGAACAGGTGAAGGTTCTATAGAGGGTGGTGTTTGTGTTCTAAACAGGTAAGGGTTCAACATAAGGTGATGTGTGCGTGTTCTAAACAGGTGAGAGTTTCATAGAAGGTGGTGTGCGTGTTCTAAACAGGAAAGAGTTCTATAGAAGGTTGTGTGTTTGTTCTTAACAGGTGAGGGTTCTGGAGAAGGTTGTGTGTTTGTTCTAAACAGGTGAGGGTTCTATAGAAGGTTGTGTTTTCGTTCTAAACAGGTGAGGGTTCTATAGAAGGTTGTGTGCTTGTTCTAAACAGGTGAGGGTTTATTGAAGGGTTTGTGTGTGTTGCTGTAGGACTACCTGTTGCAGGGGAACTCCACAGCCTGAGACTCTGCCTGGCCCTCCTCCCGGACCACCACCTTCTCTAGATACCACCCACAGCCCCCACCACGCCCGTTGTGCCCGATACGCACCCTGCGCACCTGGCCGATGGACACCCCCTCGATTATAAACTCATCCATCTGAACATGAGAGAGATTTGAGACTGAGATGTTACTATTCTGTTGTGATAGACTGTGATACCTCCCCAAAGTTGCTAAATGACAACCCGTCCTCTTTATTAATTCTGAAACTCACGTTGCCTTTTTCAAACTTGTTGATGTTGTTTTTACAGTTGACAAGCATACGGTCCCCTGTGTCTCCCAGGTCACCAATCAGGTTGAGGAAAACAGTGGCGTCCGTCCCACTGCCTCCTACCGTTCCCGTGCACACGGTCACACGGTATTTTAACACTAAAGGGGACAAAGTACATGATTAAGTGATAACAAATGAAGTAATAGGAGTGAGTAGAAGAGAATAAATATGTATGAATATATATATATATACATGAACAGCTTGATATATATATATATATGTGTGTGTGAATGGATATATAAAGGTGTAAATAGATATGTAGAGGTATGAATGGGTGTGGAGTGGTGTGTACAGGTGTGTACAGGTGTTAATAGATATGTAGAGGTTTGGATAGATGTGTACAGGTGTGAATAGATATGTAGAGGTATGGATGGATGTGGACAGGTATGTGCAGGTGTGAATGGGTGTGGACAGGTGTGAATGAGTGTAAATGGATGTGGACAGTTTTGTAAAGGTGTGAAGGGGTGTGGACAGGTATGTGAAGGTATGAATGGGTTTGGATAGGAGTGAATGAGTGTGAATGGGTGTGGACATTTATGTAAAGGTGTGAATGGGTGTGGACAGTTATGTAAAGGTGTGAATGGGTGTAGACAGGTGTGAAAAGGAATATCCAGGTGAGAAAAGGTGCGGAGAGCACAAGTAAGTGAGGGTGAGCAGGTGGACTTACAGGGTAGGGGTTCAACAATTTGATCTCCCATGGCAGGCAACTCTCTAACAACCTCGTTGTCATCTTCGTTGACGTCCAGCCAGCGCTCACAGGAAAATCTAAACTTCTCTTTGGTTAGAGTCTTCATTAGAGTGGCCTGAGCGTCAAATGGACAGATAAAGTATCAGATAAATAAATCAGATGGAGATTCAGAGTAAGAGGTAGTCACAAACAGATTCAGAGTTAAAAAGAGAAAAAATCAGAGTCAGAGAGAAAAAATCAGACAGAGAATCCTATAGTCAGATATTGTCAGATAGTCAGAGGGTAGGTGGGATGATAGTCAGATAGAGTCAGATAAAGATGTCAGGGTTAGTTGTGGATTTCCATCTCATTGCTCTGATTTCTCACCTTGCTGAGATGCCATCCTTGAAAAGGGTTCCTCTTCTCGTGCCAAATACGGAATTTAGTCACCTTCCCCAGGTCAGGGAGCTCCACCTGTACTCCAAAAAAAACAGCCAGTTCACAATCCATTTCTTCATCCATCCACTTTTCTATACCTCCATCCATTAACCCATCCATTCATGCTGTGCTCACCATGAACTTGTCCACCATGCCCTGTTCAAAGTTGTCTGATTTGTTGTCCAGCCTGATCTCGTCAGACTTGCCCTTGGTCCCGTAGATCTGGAAAGAGATGTCAGCGTCTGTCCCGGCTCCGGGAAGGTCAGATGTCCAGATCCACAGAGACCAGGGGTGCTCTGGGGATGACCAAGGACATTTAAGATGTTTACAATGTAAGTTTGAAATATTATGTTTAATAGATATTGGTAACTTTGGTATTTGGGGGTGTAACCTTAGACACTTGTATTTATAAATGAGCTGCTTATATAAGATGTATTTATGTAGGATACTATTCCTGATAACATCTTTTTGGATATTAACACTGATGAATCGTAGGGACTCCTCCTCAATATGTGGTGGACTGTGTCACAGAAGTGTTGAGAATGTGCTGTGACTCACTCTTCTGTCTTTTCTGCCTCAGGGAGACCATCTCGTAGAGCTCTCTCTCGATCAGCCCGTCTCCCTCGTCCTCATCCAGCCACCTGCAGCAGGGGAACGTCTGCTCTATCCCTGTGAAGGGACAGAATACCACTACCTGCAGCAAACAGAGACACACAACAGATCTGTATGGGTTATTTTTGAACAATGTGCTGCGTACCTGTTTGTGTCTATGCGTACATGTATGTATGTGCACCGTACCTTTTCACAGTACCAGCCGGAGTTGACTCCTCCGTTGTCGTGTCCGATGGTGACCCTGCTGAGGGGGCTGAGGAGCGCGGCTAACTCCACGGTGAAGATGTCCGTCAGACCACGCTCAAACTTACCCCCCTCCAGAAACACCTGGAAGGACATCACTAAATTAACACCCGGCCACTCTCTCTGGGAACTAAATTGTTAGCAAATTTGTCCTTTGTACATTTGCGTCTTTTGATCATGTCAAATGTATTTGTTAAATGCTGTGTATGGGGTGTACATTATGGTCAGTCCAACTAATGTCAGTTTAATTCCTCTTTAATTAGAAATTACAATGGTGAACACTGCCTGGAGATGATGTAATCATGGCTGATGAGACTGTTATTGTATTCCTTTCCAGTGAAATGTCCCCTCTAGAACTGATCCGTACTGGAACTGTGACCGCAGCGACCCACAGCGACCCACAGAGTAACTGTTACCTTGCCGCTGTTCTTGAGACCCTTGGAGCCGTGCATGACGATGTTGATCTTAGAGTTGGTGCCAGCTCCTCGGATGTTCCCTGTCACCACTTGAACAGTGTACACAAGGCCTGGAGGGTACAGTTACATGTTGTCCAATCAGAATCCTTCCCAACAGTCCTCTCAAGTTCTCCTCACTGCAAAACTCACAAGAGCCATTGGCAGAGTCCACCAGATCTCATTGTTGAGTGTGATGTTATAATTAATGTTGTGACTGGGTGGACATCTAAAGCTAGTAACAGAGCTAGTAAAAGCTTTCCTTCAACTGTGGTACCTTTTAACACGTCTCATTGAATCTAATCTAATCTATCGAAATCATACAGCATTGCAATGTGAAGACAACAGTTGATATCCCTGTTCAACATATATTTCCAATCACATCATTTCCTGAGGGTCTGACCTGTGGGCTGGCTTCCTCCCACCAGGATGTCCCTCTGGATCTTCCCATCGTCCTCGTCAACAGCAAACCATCTGCCAATGGGAAACTCATACACCATCTTGTTCCCCAGGTCGTCCAGTGTCACCTGTGGGAGGGAGGAATCAAATCAAATCAGATTTTATTTGATTTCGAAGAATGGGTTGAAACCCAAAGCAAATGATATTTCTTTTGAGCTTTTAACAATCCAATTAACTATGGGCTTCACAGTTAGCCAGAGATGCTGACACACTCGAGATCCAATCTATACGCTCAGAACAGACAAGGGAAAAAAACGACAACATTAAGGAATCAAGGGTAGAGTTCTGATTGCCCACTGACCAACAGTCCAGCTCAACTGACTGTGAGTGGGAATTCCAACAATGATGACTCCACTTCATTCCCCACAACATACCCTGCAACACCTGGGGGAGGCAAGAGCCTTCACCAGCATCACAAGTGAATCTGCATTCTGAATGGTAAGTACTAGGCTGAACTCTGAGATTGACTACCACCCAAAGATTTGTGTTACAATAACTGGATCTACCTTGTGCAACTAAATCCAGGTAATCACCCTGTCTGGTTGATCTTTGGTGTCAGTGTGTGTAAACGTACAGACTCCTCTGTCCATCTGCTGGAAAGACACTCAGGTAATGAGATATGGTGTCTCTTTACAGGCCAGCTAGGATGACTTACGGAGATTAGTATATGCGTGTGCGTGTCTTTGTGTCTGTCTATGTGTAGGCTACTGTGCATGACTAAGTGTGTTTTGAGTGACCCTAATCTCATTGTTGCACAAGGTGTGTGTTGAGGGTGAATGGCCACTGTTCTCAGATGAGGGGGCAGAGAGGGAGCAGGAGGATCACATGTCTTAAATACTTCTACCCAGGATACTCTAGGCACGCACTGTAGCACACTACACTACAATGTATCTTCCTGAGTATTGTAATGATCTGGGTGGGTGTCTATATTTAGGGGGCGACTGTGGCTTAGTAGGAGAGTGGATTGTTCACCAACTAAAAGGTTAAAGTTCAATCCCCAGCTCCTCCAGTCCACATGTTGAAATGGTCCTGGGAAAGACACGGAACCCCTAAGTGCTCCTATTGACTAGAGTAGGTAAGTGGCATGTGTTTAGCCATTGTCTCCAACTTTATGTATGAGTCCTTTTTTGGCAGCTGAACCAATTTCACACACCGTACCACACAATATCTGCCCATAATAAAAACTATGGCTGAGGCAAGTTTGATCTGATTATCATCTTTGTTTATGTTCAACAACTCCCCGGGAATTACCCCCAGATTTATACAATATGTTAATAAGGTCCCCTGGGCTGTGAATTTTTGTACAAATTCTGAAGGGTATGCTGATGTTATCCAGATAAACTATGAATTCTTACAGTGTCCCCATGAGACTGGGTCTAGACAGGGGTGGAATATTATTTCATCTAATTGACAATGAAGTGTTTTTTTCTATTGAATAAGAGCATGCATGATTATTTTCATAACTGTTGGAATTCTAGAAAGTGGTGTGCCTAAAAATCAAATGGCTGACATGCGTTCCCACTTTTTTGTATAAAAAAGGATGTGTGTGCCTGTATGTGTGTGTGTGTATTTGTGTCGTACCTTCTCTACAAACCAGCCTGCTGAGGATCCTTTGTTGTTGTGTCCTATTGTGATCTTCCTAATCTTGCCCATGTTCGGGGCCTCCATGGTGAACTTGTCCTCAGTTCCTTTCTCAAAGTTGTTCTTGTCATTGTCTAAACGC
The DNA here is from genome assembly GCA_036025375.1 of Retropinna semoni. Lineage (NCBI taxonomy): Eukaryota > Metazoa > Chordata > Actinopteri > Osmeriformes > Retropinnidae > Retropinna > Retropinna semoni. The sequence goes on along the minus strand of JAVQJY010429913.1, from coordinate 5,254 downwards.
CTCTCCCCTGACAGGGAATTCAGACAGTTAGTTGTTGAATACAATGGACCAAATCCTAACTGTTGCATAGAAATCACGTCAGGGGAGGATGTTCTTGAAAGCCCTCATCCTGGGTTGTGTTGTACTTACCCGTGTCCCCAAATTCTCCAAAGATATTGATAAAGACGTCAGCATCTGTTCCGCTGCCTTTAATATCCGCAGTGAACACACTCACCAAGTATTTGTTATCTAGGACAACAGAGCACAGGTCTGATTGAACTCTTCAGATTCAACCATGGCTTTCACATAGGGTTATAGATCTAATGGCAAATTGTATGCCAAAAGCCATTTTTTCAACAAGGTTATTGACAGATCTTTGAATAGTTCTGCATGTTGCAAACACTTGCTTTTTTAACTCCAGTTGATGGGAATAAAAATAGAAACATCTTAATATCCATGCATTTATCCTACATCCCCATCAAATCCAAGTTCTAAGACAGACATACATTTTGGCATGTCCATAGGGTCCAGGCTCCCCAGAAGGTCCCTCATGAAGAGACCATCTCCTTCCATTTTGCTCAGCCAGTTGTTACACGCAAAGTAGAACCTAAGGTGGGGCCTGGTCATGTCTGTGACAACCACCCTGTCCAGGAACCAGCTGGCACTCAAACCTGTGTTATCATGTTCTATCCTGGAATAGAGGAAAAGAGCTACATGTCTACTTTAAGCATCAAAGAAATATTTATTTCTTATAGATTTTTTTTCACAAAGTGCTTTAACAGTACTTTCACAGTTTGAGAACTTAACAGAGAAGGGATCCCCATACCTAATCTTCTTTAAAGACCCCACATTGTGAGTCTTAATTCTGAACACGTCTGTCTTGCTTCTCTCAAAAGCTGTTCGGCTCCTACAACAGTGTTGGGCAGATGAGCAAAAACGCTGTAAGGACTGGGTCGAAGACCTTAAAAAGAAATGCTCTAACTCTTGAAGAACATGAGGGGGAAGTTATGCTACTTACTTTCACCTTTTTAACCATATTAACCAGGACCTACCTTTTTTCTGTGCTGTTAAGAGAAGGAAATAGTAAGATGTTAAAGTCCAGTCAGCAATAAAAGCCTCAAAACTCTTATGTTTACAACTTCAAGCGTTATTTATACTGCAATCCCATAACCTACAAACTTCTCAATAAGTTTAGGCATGTACTCTCAATATCTCTCATTTCCAGGACAGTCCAGACTGGCGACTCACTTGCTGGCCAGGTGCACCTTTGGAGTGATGCCATACTCTCCAAACAGAGTGACAAACACGTTGGCATCAGTGCCCCCACCTCTCTCATCCCCAGTGATGGTCACCACCTCGTAGACTGGAAATAGAGAGGAGAAATACATCACAGAAATAAGAAGAGAGAGAGCGAGAAATTAGTTAACAACTGTAGAAAAGTGTAGCTGTATGAGCGTGTGCAAATTAGTGAAATGTACTACCAGAGCTGTTTAAATGTGTGTTTGATCTGTATGAGCTTCTCTACCTTTGGCCAATAATTTTTGGACAACACACTCCCTCACTTCAGGGTCTATGACACCAAAGGGGATCTCTAACACAATGTGCTAAGACAACAGTTTCATCACCATGTGAAACACCTAGTTGTAGATGTTGCTGACAGGTGTCATGTAACGCGTAGATTAAGATCAGATCATGCGTGCGGATACCTCCAGGCTAGTGTTACCACGACAATTAAACCGAACAATGCAGCCATTACACCAGGAACCAGCCAGCTGTATGACGCTACTCCTCCACTCAAAACCACTCAGCCAGAATAAGTATGAAAGCCAGGATAAGCGACACTAAAAATGTTTTACACTCCACCTGAGTGGATAAAGTTTCATTCAAGGGTCATGAGATTCTTCAAATAATGGACCAGTTTGATAAGTCACCTTCTGTCTAAGCTGTCACTGTGACAAGATAAGGGGCCATTGTTGTGTTTTTTACTGTACAGAATACAGTGAAAAACCTAAAGTTACCTTTCTTTTTGTGGTACTCGTCCTCATAGTTCTCTGTAGCCTCTGGCTCATAGTTCCTGAGTTCACTCTCGTAGATTTCAACATAGTTCTCAATCTTCTTCTTTTTCCCTTTCCCCTTTTTGGTGTCTTCCTCGCTGTCATCCTTCGCTGATCCTTTCTTTGGCTTTTTCTCTTTCTTTTTCTTCTTCTCATCCTCCTCTTCATCCTCTGGTGGCGACTCGTCCGCTTTACCCTTCTTGGACTTTTTACCATCGTCCTTGGATTTCTTGTCCTTAGAGCCCATGTTATCGTCCTGTGTGCTTCTGTCCAAAGACTTCTTCTTGGTTCCTTTTCTTGTGGTCTCTACGACATCAGGGAGCCTCTCTGCTCTCGTTTGACTCCTAGAACTGATATTGTTGTTATCTTCATCATCTGTACATTGAGATTCACTGCTTAGCACTTCATCTTCCTTGATCTTCTTCTTCCTCTTCTTCTTTACTCTACTTCTGTTCCACCCTGTTTTTCTCACCAATATTTCTCACCAATATTGACTCACAGCTGTCCTCTGCTGCTGCACCTTTCTGCTTTTGTCTCCCTCTGCCAGCATCCTCTTTCTCTGTCACCCCTTTACCCCCCCTCCTCCACCACACCTTGCTCTCTGCCTCATGATCTCTTAGGTCCTTGTCATCCAGCTTGGTGGTTCTTTGGTTTCCTCCTTTACCCTCTCTGATGTGGTTTTTTTCTCTTTGGAGGACATCTTTAATTTATGAACTTACCTTGTAACAGTAACCGATTGGCCTGGGTTCCAGGAACTGGAAACTTGATTAAACTGACCCGCTGTCCATCCACAGTGACCCACGTCGTCAGGCTGGGTCAGAGGAAGCCGGCTGCTGAGACTGTGGGGCAGCTGATCTGAGAATGGCTGCGGGGTGTCTAAGAGGTGTAGGGGTTGCCCTACTCTGCTGTAGCTCTTGGGCTGTGACAGCTAAGCTATACTCACTGTGACCTCATTAAAAATTACTTCCATGTAGTGCTGTCGCCTAGCTAGGACATGACTGGTGGAAATGGAAACTGTCCAGAAGATACCAAACCTTTATTACAAGGAAGCAGCTGATAGAGTGTGAGGTGTCTTTTAACAATTTAAATAGGTTTATGTATCAAAGAATGAACAGTTAAATCAACAGAAGTACATACAATTTACACACACAAAAAACAAAAACAAAAATAAATCACACATTTTTTGGTGCGTACAAAAAATATTGTACTCAGCTGAACTCTTTTGGTCACACCAGCCACAGGGGGTTACAATATGAAGTCTGGTGCCCACCAAGTGCACCGCTGATCTGATATACTAAATGTCAACATTCAGAAATTGTTAAGCTTCAATGTATTAACCATGTTTAGACAATAAAACAAAATGAGCCCTCTAACTCATCAGTGAATAACGCTTGATTATTTTCTGAAAGTTTTAGGTTGGAACTATTGTTGCAGGACGTCGTTGTTCGTACATCTCGCATTATAGTGTGACACCAGAATAAGATCGTTGTGGATTTACGTTACGTCGTGACCTAGTTCCGGTCTCTATCGCGTCAACTTCGTCAAGAAGATGGTAAGAACGAAAAGTGATTGCCTCAAACAATCCTAATTCATCTGTAATGTCAAAAACATCCCGTCATATACCACTGGAACATTGCGGAACTCTAAGATTCGTACTATCACAAACTTGCACATTTTCTGTCGATGAGTGGTATAATGAAGCATAACAACTTAAACTCAGATGAACCAACCGCGACTCTGTCGTAGTTGTGATCCATACCTAGTGGAAGACCCATGCAAAGAAAATTCTATTTTTGAGCTAGTTAAGCTCTAGCCTATCATAATGTGCCCGCTATACATAAGTATTTCCCATCTAAATTAATTAATTGTTGTATCTAGCAGTTCTGTCAGCACGTAGCTACTTCTTCGGACTTGTTCAGATGTGTACTATACTTTGGTTTGAAAGAGACCTCGCATCCCAAGGTCCTTAGGATAGCTCCTTAGTAAGGAGCTAGCGTCGTTAGGGTTCCTGATCTTAAATACGATATTCATCAATACCATAAATTTGACTTTTGGTAATGTGCTTATGTGCTACGACGGTGTCTGTACATCTGTCCCACAGACGAAGGGGACATCATCTTTCGGAAAACGTCGTAACAAGACGCACGCACTCTGTCGTCGTTGCGGTGCTAAGGCGTACCACTTGCAGAAGTCAGAATGTGGAAAGTGCGGCTATCCCGCTAAGCGCAAGAGAAAATGTTAGTGTCATGCTACCTTGTTACAAACTTTAACCTGCTTTGACATCCAAAGACTCGTTCACAGATGAAATACCAATCTTTCTTTTCTGGTTCTAACATGTCTTCTCTCTCCATCAGATAACTGGAGTGCTAAGGCCAAGAGACGTAACACCACCGGCACTGGCCGCCTCAGACACCTGAAGGTTGTCTACCGCAGGTTTAGGTTAGTACAACACAAGTCCTACTCTTCTTTTTGGAGCATCCTTAGGTCTGGTGGTGGTGGCTTTTACTCAGTTCATCTGTTGTGGATTTGTAAGTTTTCCTCGTGTCTGGGTTTCTTCCCACATTCCAAAGACATGCATGTAGGTAGATTGGAGGCTCTAAATTGCCCATTGTTAGGACTGTGTGAGTGACTAGAGTGTGTGCCCTGAGATGGATTGGCGGCCTGTCCAGGTTGTAGTCCTGTCTCAAACCCAATGTACGGTGGGATATGCTCCAGCCCCCCTGTGACCCTGATGAGGGTAAGCGGGTATGGTGCATCCATTTATGTGTGGTAGTGTGATTAGATTGTGTAAGCTTTGTTTCTGTGTCTGTAGACAAGAGACTGTGTTTGGCATGCCAATAGTGTGCACAAGGGCTTGGCAATATGGCTTAAATGTTGGCTTTAAAATGTTGAAAAGATAAACTAGGCCTATACCCTATAAATTCTATTCAAACAACTTCACAATGTTGTTGTATTGGTTACTTAATGACACATGGCCATCCACGTCCTGTGTGATTGATTGGCAAACCTAATTCCAGTGTTTTTTCCCCCCATGTTGGCCACGTTGTAAATCACAATCCCTACTACTTTTTACTGTGAGGATGTACTGGAGCTGTCCAGGTTGCACACAGTTATGCATACAATTGGGACATACAGCTTTGCTAAAACTTTGACCCCTTTGCTCATACAATGTGCATACTGTCGGAGGTCTACCCAGAAAGCTCTGCTACATCACATATTTG
>JAVQJY010429481.1:0-11552 GCA_036025375.1 Retropinna semoni | reverse complement strand
GTCTGGCTCTCGCACACGTCGCACGCCGGACGCACCGTTTGTGGCGGGCAGATGCACTGGCCCGTGACCTCGTCACACAGACGCACGCCGCACTCGCACGCTGGGGGGGCGGGGCATATCATCAGTATATCTACCCGTTTATCTACCTATCGGAACATAATCATAGACTGTAGCGTGTGTGTGTGTGTGTGTGTGTGTGCATGCGTGCTTGTCTCACTCACGTCTACAGTAAGGGAAGCCATAGTATCCGGTGGCACATTTGGTACACTGACGGCCAATCACGTGCGGCCTACATTGACACTGGCCTCCTATCGGATTGCAGGCGGGTCCCGTGGCTCCGGACTTGTCACAGTCACACGGCAACGCCCCGTCGTTATAGGCTGCCACCAGGGAGCGGGCGGAGTCTCGGCAGAACTGAGAGGACGTCCTGGGGCTGTAGCGGCAGAGGAGGGTCAGGGTGTGTCACTCTCTCACAACACTAGTGGGCGACATTTACTAAATCACTCGCTATTCTACTATGTTCTATTTTTCTGACAGTTCAGACCTCAGATGTGAGGTTTAGTTATGTTTCGTATGGTCGGGGTTTTAAGAAAATTCCCTTTGCACATCACAGGAAGTAGAATAAGTCAGAGTCCCCCATCCAATACATTTCGTCTACATCTCTGTATGTATCTCCAGGAGATCTCGTTTCGCTAAAAGCTCATTCCCAGAGCCTGGAGAAAATCCACCAGCACAGCGGGGCATGAATACGCACTCAATGTAGAATCCTCCCTCTCCGCACAGTCGGATGAAATCGGAGGATTTATCCAGGGGCTCCTCTGTCAGCAGCTCTGGGGTGTAACTATCATCAGGAACCAGCAAGATGTAATCCTGAAGCGGAACAAACCAAAACACTCGCCTGAATGCCAAACAGCGATCTCACACACTATCTTTCCGTGTTGATACTCATCATTAAGATACCTCTAATCTCACCTGAATGTGATAACAAAACAACACAGACCACAGGGGTTAAGCCGTGTTTAACAATGTGGAAGACCAGATAACGCGGGGAAAGGGGGAGTTTTCAGTGGCCCTGTTACAAATTCAACATTTGAGTGGTTGTTGGTCTCCTCAGTGGCATGGAGGGGGGGCAGAGCAAACAGCCTCCGAGGCGGTAGGAGATACACTCTGGCCGTCACCTTCTTGGGCGGGTTTGAGAGCTTAGCTCTAATGGGCCTGCGTAAGGGCGGTTGCCAGGTAGAATACAGAACCCTCATTGTTGTTGTTTGGGAGATGGTATAACGCAGTGGGGGAAAGATCAGCCTGGCAACCCAGTCGTTCAGAAGGTTAAACAATCCAACACTGGTTTTATGTGCATACTCTAGGTACGCACAAATCAAAGTAGAGAAGAAGTTTATTATATATTGATAATTAGACTAAATACTATGTTACATCATGAGTGCTATCTGACCACCTGTTCTCATTAGGATTGGGAGTGACGGACTAGTCCAATGACTCACCAGTAGGAGGGTTTTTCCAGGTGGAACCCTCAGCGAGATGGTCAGTTGCTCCTGGGGAAGATCAAGGGCGATGCGCCTCTCTGCGACCACCACCTCCCGGCATCCTGACACCGCCGGGCAGAAGGAGGCGTTGACGGAGCCTTGGCGGGGAGGGACCGAGGGGGGAGAGGCGGAGAGAGAGGGGAGGAAAGAGACGGTGCGAGGAGAGAGACGGGGAAAGAGAGAGAGAGAGAGAGGAGAGGAGGAGGAGGGAGAGCAAGAAGGGGGTATCAGCGGTAATCCTTCCCCATCAAGCCCATTGGGGGAAGTGTGTCCGAGCGCTTTGATCATCTTGTCATGCGGGTGGGAATGGAGGGGGGGTTGGAGGGGGGGGGGGCTAATCTGCTTTTAACAGGGAATCACCTCCTAGCCAGGACACCAACAGAATCCCACTGTACATACCACAACTAGAACCGTCATTCCTTCTAAAAAGACTAAAGACTAAGAGACTCTAATGAAGTCTTGGGTAAAGAGGCCCCCAGTGACTCCACATCAGACGGAGGTGTCCAGGCCTACCCGTCCATCTGCGGCCGGCGTCCACTACGACCTCCACAGGGAAGGAGATGTGCTCCGGCTGGCGGGAATGGACCACGGTTACGTATCTTCCCGGGGCGGGCACCCGGGTACTGAAGCTGATCTCCGTCTACCGGGAGCAGAGAAAGAGAGGCAGAGAGGGAGATGTAGAGAAAGGGGGAGAGAGAGAGAGGGAGAGAGACAGAGAGGGAAAGAGAGAGGAAGAGAGAGGGAGAGAGAGAGGAAGATACAAGAGAGCGAGAGAGAGAGAAAGAGAAAGAGGTTAAAACTATACAGATACCGGATGCTGTGAGAGAATGCAGCAGGGAACAAACTATACTGTAAACAGGGATTGTGGTAGGGATTATTATGGGATGTGCTAGGTGCACCAGCGTGCTGGTATACCTGGGGGGATTTGAGAAGAACCCCTCCACCCTGGGGGGCGAGGAGCGGGCGCTGGCCCTCAGACTGGCGTCCACCCTGGGGGGCGAGGAGCGGGCGCTGGCCCTCAGACTGGCGTCTCCGCCTCCAGTCCTCCTCCTGGGGCTGGGGGGCGGCATCACCACGGGGGGACGAGAGGCGCCCCTCACGGGCGGCATCGAGAACCAGCGCCGGGCCGGGTTTGCGGTAGCGGCCGGGGACACAGTACTGACTGGAGTAGGGGGAGAGAGAGAGGGAGGTGAACAGAAGGACAGACTAGGTTTGTTAACCAGCCAGGACTGAGGAGACTCAGTGAGCCTTTAGGAGCCAGGTCAGTGGCCAGGCCAAGGTCACGCCCTGGATCCTCAGTCCCCCCACGGTCTCCTGACATAACCCTCTTTAAAATCCACCAGACATCAGGCTATCACACACTCTCTCATTGGCGTTAGAAAGACATTGTACACACACACGCAGGCGCGCACACACACGCGCGTCTTGTGAAAGCTCAGTCGAGGGGAGCTCACACTCCGGTTCTTCTGGCAATCCCCTCTGCCTCCTGCCCGAATCTTCACCTCCACCCACACAACTTCCTCTCCTCCTCTTTCACTCTCTACCGCCGCTTTCATTACACCGCACCGTGCTTCATGTTTCCTAAAACGTCCCTCTAAACGATCTTACTCTTTGTCAAGCCCTTATCAACTTTCTATCGCAAACATGATGGCAAAATTGTATTTCTTCCCCAGGCAAGTTGGCGTCTCGTTAAAATTTTTATTTTATTTTTTATTTTTTTACGTTTGATGCGTACAGTGGCCTAAGAACATTAAAGGGACGGCCTTTTACATTGTTAGACTGTTACATCGAGGAGAAATTCTATGGTGTTTGTTTTTCAATTTTATTCTGCTTATTTAACGAATGAGATATGATCTTGCCAAAAGCTCGCCACAATAGTGCATACCACTCCGTATGGGAAAGTGGCCAAACGTCTTTAAAAACACCGTTTTCGGTTTTCAAATAACAGGACAGGATGTTGACAGCTGGCATGTCTGCTGAGCGTGAAGGATAGTGTGTGAGGGGGACAGGGTGTGTTTAAGGAGAGAGAGAAAGAGAGAGAGAGAGCTCTAACAGCCGCATGGTCTCTGACTGACCGGGCCCCGCCCTGAAATCACACCTGGAAAACAGCTGCCTCTGTGTGTGCTCGAGTGTGTGTGCTCGAGTGTGTGTGCGTGAGTGCATGGCATGGCATGAGACCCACCTGTCGAGCTACCTGAACTTTCTCTGAATTACAAGGTTGCCTGTGGGAGTGTTAGTTGTGGTCTCCACACACCTGTAGTTCAGTACCAGGTTGTGTACGAGGACCCGGTCCTACAGACGTACCTGTCCTCGGTGAAGTGTCCATGGACTGATACACACAGAACCTTGGGCTCCACATACTCCATGGAGAACTCCTCCACAGGCACCACAAACACTTTGTACTGGAGGACATGGAGGATAACGCGTGGTCAGGAAATCAAGGACCTTTTATGTATAACAGATATCTCATCTTCTCATCTCGTCTTGTCAGAGAGGTCGTCTCTTACCAATAGGAAAGAGGCTGTGGATGTGTGGAGAAGGAGCTCGGCCTTGTGGGTAAGGTCGAACACTGCCACGCGATTGGTGCTGTCCACGGACACGCTCCGACACAGGAAGCTGCCAGGGTTAATGCACACGTTAACACACACACATCCTGACACGCGCGCATACACACACACACACACGCACACACGTGCACACGCACACACCTATATGCACAGCTGTAAATGTTGGCCCTGGCCTGAATCTGGCCCTCTGATTGGCCGGTGATGAGCATGTTGACGTTCTGGACGGTGTCCACCTCGCTGGCGTACTCCAGAACCAGGACGTATGGACCGGACCGGGCCACACGCAGACTCAGCTGCAGCTGGGTCTACAAGAAAAACACACACACACACACACACACACACACACACAAATCATTGGTGACCAAGACACAGCGTGTGGCAATATACCCCTTTATATATGTTGCACATAATATGTATACTCACATTCTTCAGTGAACACTTGTACATGTGTGTATGGATGTTAACTGTTGGTCTGTCTGTGTTTGTGTGTGTCTGTGTAAGAGTGTAACTCCCAGAACCCAGGGACCGGGCCCACCTGTCTCCCGCTGAGAGAGGCCATGTCGGGGTGGTCCGGTGTGGGCCGCCGCACGCGGGCCTGCCTCCTCTTACGACCGCTCCGCGTGGAGAGCTGGCCCTGCGAGCCCAGTACCGAGCTGAACCGGTCCATCGACACGTGCTTGTAGAGCAAACAGCTGAGAGAGGGAGAGAGAGAGACATACACACACACACACATAAATAGACACAGGGAGAGAGACATACACACACACGTTAATAGACACAGGGAGAGAGACATACACACACACACATAAACAGACACAGGGAGAGAGACATGCGCACACACACATACACACACATAAACAGACACAACACAGATGCAACCCAATCGCAACAAAGACACAACATAGTCAGGGTCAACAGCTCCTACACACGCACATAACAAGCACATTAGCCCCGTCTAATTTCAGTAATCACTAACTTGCAAATAGACTGAAAATTGGATTACTTTGTGTCTCTGTCAGCGGTGGATGTATACGTGCAGGGCTGGGTGATCTGCTGCCGGAGGAGAGGAGCTTCGTAGAAATCACTGGGCAGCAGCACCAAGTAGTCCTGGGTAGGAGAGGAGTGAGGAGAGACCGAAGCGTGTTTAATTGAAAGGAGAAGTTCATCTCTGCTTCTTCATTCCTTCCTTATTTCCACATCTATTTTATTCTATTATTAAAGCTGCAGTTTACTCTCAAAACACCTCTCTAGCGCTTTCGGCCTATCCAGTGAAGATCTTCTCGTTTCACCTGACTACGGATTGGCTGGCACAGTCATGTGCGGTGCTTACCAGTAGGATGCCCTCGGCGCGTATGCGTACGATCCATTTCCCCGGGCTGAGAGGGAAGGGCTCGGCGAAGCCGTCCCCAGGAACGGACAGGAAGGAAGGGGAGGAGCTGGGAGGGAACACCACCTCTTTGCTCCGGCCAGGCCCTGCAGGGTACACAGTCACAGCTGACACCAACCACCACCCACATGGAATAGCATGGTCTGAGGATTAGTTCATATTCTGATACACTGGGAGGGAGGGGGGTGGGTCACAGCCATGCAGAGTGACAGTGAGTCAAACTGATGCGATTCTGTAAGAGAGGGCAGGGCTAGGGAGTCGAACAAAATGCTTTTTTTTGGTGGGGGGGGGGGTTTAGATGCATGTATGAGTGGGAGAATGAGCGGCTGTCAGTGTGTGTGTGTGTGTGTGTGTGTGGGTGGAGTTAGGGAGGTGGCCTTACCTGGGCCCCCCCTGACGGCGGTCGCCTCTACGCTACCAGTGACACTCGCGCTGGCCGGGTTAACGTACCGCAGGAGGACGCGGAAGGTGGAGCGCCCATCCCCGTCCACATGCACTGTTAACCTGACGTCATTCTGCAGAGATAGGGGTGGGAGGGGGGGGAGAGCTGACTGGAGGTGATGCATGATCGAAGGGGTGAGGGGAGGTGCTATCATATGCTAGCAGGCCATGCCAGTAGCGAGGCGGACAGGGGTGGGGTTAGAAGAGAACAGGCGGAGATGCAAAGAAGGGGCGGGGCACGGCAGACAGAAGAAGGACGACATTAAGGAAGGTAGGAAAAACAGATGCCAGGAAAAGAAGGAAGGAAGGAAGGAAGGAACAAAGGAAGGAAGGAAGGGCCCTTCACTTACAGTCACAGCAAGAATGAAAGCCACCCTCGTCCACCACCAATATCCTGGCTCTCACCCGCCTCGCCCTCTGTTGGCGGGGGGTGGCGTAGCGAACTACTATGTGGAAGGGGCCGGGGGAGACCACGGTAAGCGAGAGGATGACCTCCGGCTGAAGAGAGACAAGGTTAGGGCTGGGACACCTACCACCCATCTACACACAACTCGAAAAACTGAAGGAAAGATCTGCTGCCACAAAGCGACCTTCCTACCGCATTGATTACCACCACCAGACTGACAAACTCACACAGACAGAAGCTATCCTATGCACAGAGGGACAGAATGAGAGCAGCGCAAAAAGCAACGACAGAATCACTTTGACACAAGTCAGGGAGGCAGATTTGAACCAACACAGAACTGCATGACGCTCAATCAAGTCTGGATTAAAAACATTCTCATCCTGACAAGGCTGAACGGATATCATCACATTCTTCACAACCACCATTCTCCTTTATTATAGACATTTTCACAGCCATGCACTATTTTATTTAGTGTGTACAAGTTTTCCCATGTCCCCTTTCTAACCTGTGCAGGTGACATGATGGCGTAACCTCTCCAGCTGAACCCTGGGAAGGCACGGGGGTCGTAACCGAATCGGACGAGCCTGGCGTTGGGCGTGATGCCGTTCTCCACCTCGTACTTCAGCTGGTGCAAGTTGGGAAAGTAGTGGTTGGGCGCCGGCCTTGGGTCAGGGAAGGGAAGGGAGGGGGAGTGGTTATGAGAGATGCAAACTCAACACTAGTTTACTATCATGGTTCATCTTGATCTGTATGGAAGTAGGTTTAATGCACATAACCTTGGTCAATTGCTTAGACGGATTACATTTTACATATTATTTGAGGGGCGCCCTAGTTCGCTTGTAGAACGGATAGTTTCATTGCACTGGGAAAGTTAAATTAAGCGTGCAATCAAGTGTTTGCAAATAACAAATCACCAAGGTCAAAGGTAAAATCACATTAGTCAAATGCAAAAAGCTCCCTTTGACAATTAACAGCGTGGTTCAGTAGAATGTGTGTCGTGTGCCATTCAATACCATAAATAACATGATCTATGTGTGTACACAGGCGCTGGGCTCTTACTCAGTACAGGTACGACCAACCACATTCCTCCGACACTGACACTGTCCAGACACATCGTCACACGCTCGTCCGAGGGCCCCACCCACGTCACACTGACAGCCTATCGGTGAGGGTAAAAAAAAAGGTAATTAAGATCAACTAATGTATGACTAGCATATGCCTTGAGGTCAGGGTTCAACTGAGGTGCTTTTGCTGATCGTTAATCATTGATGCATAATTTCTTTGTAATGTTTGGCCAAGTGAAATGGCTTCTGTTTGAGGACACACCTTGAGAAAGCTATTCCACGAGGTCTAGTATGGTCTTGTTGTATAAATAATATGTCACTTAGACGGGGAAAGTATATTTCGTTTATTAGAAATATTCAGTCAGGTGACCCACCTTTACAGCCAAAGTAGTTCTTTCTTTGCACCAGGAAGTAGCCCTCCTTGCACGTGTCACAGGTTTGGCCGCAGGTGTTGGGTTTACAGGGACACTGGCCACCTTTCTGCAGAGGAACACAGCATTCACAACCCCGATCGACAGCCAGCGAGAGATAAAGGTGTCAGGCAACAACATTCTAAACGTGTGTGACAACGGCGTGGCGTAACTCCAAGACAAATGACTTGCGGGTAGTTAAACAGTAGATGAATTGCAGTTAAACAGTAATTACATGACAACGGCTGCTACCACTGTATACCACTGTATTCGACCACAGAGGGTGTGCAGGACTATGAAGGTATGTGGCGTGTGTGTGTGTGTGTGTGTTTGCACAGTGGGGACAGACACCAACCTGCTGACACTCTCCTACTCCACTCAGGGTCCCTCTGTCATCACAATGACATTCTAGAGGACAGAAAGAGAAAGGAGAGGGTCCACATAATAAGGAGGTCAGTCTACAACTCTGTTACTTCAGCTATGTCAACTATGCCCCCACATATCTTGGAATAATGTACAGTAACAAACATGTTGCAGCAGAGAGAGAAGAGAGAGAAGAGAGAGAGAGAGAGAGACAGAGAGTGAGAGAGAGAGAAGAGAGAGAGAGCAAGAGAGCGAGAGAGACGAAATGAGAGAAAGGACAGGGGAAGGAAGGAAGGGAAAGAGGAGCGCCGGAGGGCCGCAGTGAAGAGACACTGATGACAGGATTCCTCCACTCCATAGGTGAGACACGGCAGCAACAAACAGCACCAATCCACCCAGCTCAACATCAAAGGCCCAGGGGAGCTGCATGGCTTTCAAGCCAGGGAGCACAACCCTCAGTCCCCAGCCACGGACAACCTGAGGCATTCCTGGGATATTAAAAGAGCCTTTTTCCCCTTTCCCTCCATATATCTGTTGGCAGCCAGGCCCTGATAACATTCTTAGTGGAAGGCTGTAACTTTAGACAGGTATCTGGACAAAGGCTGGAGCTGTTCCCTCACTGGCTGTTGGCAGCGGGTGGCCCCCTCCCTCACCTGGCTGAGTTGGCTGACCAGCCCTCTGGTTTGGAGTGCGTTACTTCCTACTTTTTGTACTCCACTCAATCCACATGTCTACCCCACTTATCCTATAGCACTGTATGAATTTTCTTAAAGCCACTCCAAATGCTTAAAAGCCATTTTCCTCTGGTTTAATGACACCGCCTAAAACGACATTGTCCAGTCATACTGAAGAGAGCTGAAGGAACGCATCATTCCGCTCCTGGGTGCTCTGTGTGGACATGTTTTCCTGAGGAGGTTTTGGGGACAGGAAGACAGATATGGTGCTGATATGTGACCTCTCTGATGTTAGGGTTCTCAGGTTGCAGCCCCTGGTTTAACGCAGCTGAATATGCTCACGGTGGCCAAACGTCTTTAATAAATACAGAGTTTTGATGTGTTAAAGCATATTTCTTAGGCATTTGTAACCTGTAGAAATGATGTAAATCTGTGATATGGTGAAATGTAGACCGTCATTTTGAGCATTTAACATTCCAATCTTATATATTTGTTATTGAAGTCACAGTGAGTAACCCTACCTATGCAGCCATCAGGGTTCTCCATGGCCAGGTTCCAGTAGAGAGGTTTACATCTGTCACACAGCGGTCCCTCCACGTAGGGCAAGCAGTCACAGGATCCCTAAAACAACACACCACCACATCAATAACAAAGGACCTCTATAGTCTAAATCTGCTTCAGTCATTTAATAAACTACTGCAGTACTGGTTGTTAGGCATCATTGTGTTTACTATTGTTCAGTACCAATCCCCGCTCCTATAAATAGCAAAATTATGAATTGTGTTCAGTAAGTGCCTTTGAATTAGCCTCCCTGAAAAGGAAGTGACGTTTACATACAGGAAAGGAAGAGAGACAAAAAAAAGGAGAAAACTCGGCTTCTGGAAATCCTGCATTTCTGTGGCATGGATGTAGGCCACAGTGTTTTTGTTTCTTAAAAAATGGAAGGAAGTGGCTTTTCCTCTAATGATTACAGGCCCATGTCACTTCCTTGTGAATGCTTGGGGATACGGGTTTGGCCATGCATCAGCTATCAGACGCAGGAATATGAAAACACTTCAGCACACGCACACGCCTAAGGGTCTGGCACTGGCATCGGGTGTTTTGAGTGACAGACGATGTTTTTTTTTGTCTAACATTAAAGGTATGGGGTCAGAGTGTGTGAGGTGAAAACGACACAGTCGGCCATGTTGGGAGAGGCCTACGTACCATTTGTGCATTTGTGGAGGTTCCCTGTGATCCAGCTAGATTGCACTGACTTAAGGAGGCTGGAGAAGAATGAGACACAGTACTATTAAAGGACAAATTCCCATTATCCTAACTGAGAAAACAAATAGGGTTGGTGAAACATTAACTTAAATGGTTAGGTTATACAGCGACTGCCAGCCGGGAGCCCAGAAACAAATCAACAATATTGCATTACCTTGGAAACACCTCGGGTGAAGTATCTAAACGTACTTTCTTTGCTGAATATAATGTATAATCTCAAAAAAGCATGCCTCTAGAACTCCGAGAGAGCTACTAATCTGATACAAATCCACCAGAAATTGGTTCCAACATATTTTATGACATCTGCTACCGCTAGAACCCTGGAACCCTGGAAGGAACATCAGTCATGGGTATCGGACGCCCGGGGGACGGGTTACCTGAGCACTGGGGGAACTGGAGGCCTGACCCGGCACAGCGGTCGCAGAGCTGACCCACCACCCCTGGCCGACACAGGCACTGACCAGACACCGGGTTGCACAGCAGGTCATAGGACCCTGTCCTGGAGCACTGACACACTGGGGGCAGGACAGAGACACAAACACGTGGACACACATCCGTAACATACTGTATATGAGGTGGGTGTGTGCTACACAGTCCAGGGATCATTCCCTGACTAATGGACCAGAGCCAGTGTTTCTATGAATTCTGTCTAATCTCGGATTGTTCCCAGTCAGATGTGGCTCTGCAGAGCACTGGATAAATCAGAGAGGCTGACAGGGCTTTATGGGTTATTATGGGAGGGAACCGCAGCCTGCAGTCCTGCAGCATCACTTTTTCCAAGAACAGCAGGTTAAGGAAAGGTCACCGTGAGCCAATCAGACGTTCCGACACAGCCGTGAGAGTCTAAACAGGGAAAAAGAAACCAGAACAGGGAATAATCCACTCACGGGCACAGTCCGGGTATCCGTAGTAACCGGGAGCACACTGGTCGCACTGCTGTCCCGCGTAGTTGGCAAGGCAACGGCACTGGCCAGTGGGACCACAGTCTCTGGCAGCGACCCCTGCACCATCGCACCGGCAGGCTGGGGAGGCACACAGAGCCATTCATCTCTGACCAGAGTGGAGAGCTCAACGAGACAGGGCATGTTCTCGACCATCGTGACCTCAAGAGAGAGGGTCTCCACCATTTTCTTGACGCAGGTCATATTTTAGTCTCTGACTTCATTCACAACGAGCAGTGTTGACCTCTGAAGGGCTGTGTTTATCTCACCCTGACAGTCGGGGAAGGAGTGATGTCCTGGCCGACAGCGAGAGCAGCGCTCTCCCTCCACCCCTTCTCGACACAGGCAGCGACCCGAGGCGTCACACACCTCCTGCACGGAGCCGCTACGATCACACACACATTCTGAACACACACACACACAAACACACACACACACACACGCACACACACACGCACGCACGCACGCACGCACGCACGCACGCACACACAC
>JAVQJY010428449.1:0-11867 GCA_036025375.1 Retropinna semoni | reverse complement strand
ATTCAATGGTGATAATATACTCATTCAGCTCAACATTCATCACTTTTTGCAATTTTCCTTTTGTGGTGTGTTAGTAACCACCATATGTGATATTTTAGAGACTGATATATCCCTCTTTGAAGGACCATGTGGACCAAGTGGAACCATGTGGACCACCTTCATTAAAGAGTGTCCACAGGAAGGACCCTGCAACCACATGTTCATACCCCAAAATGGCGAAACTGGAGAAATCATGTGATCACCTTTTCTTGGCTTGTTCTGTAAGTCCCTATAATTTCTACCAGGAAGTGAGCAGCCCTCCCAAACCAGGGACTACTGGTTCACTTACTTGGTCCATCAAAGTCCTCTGGTCCACTCGCTGGGTGTCTGGTCTTCTCATTTTGTCCAGTCATGTCCAACTCCCTTGCTTCTTGACTGCCATCTTCCTCTCCTGGAGAACAAGGGGGATGGTTAGGTTCCACAACCACAAAATCACCGCCCATGAATAACACCGACTACTGAAATATTATTGATATCTTGGTCTAAACAGCCCCCTCCCCCCCACCGCAATAAAGGAAAAACTTAAATACATTTGAATATATTAAAACAAACAGCTGCATCAAAGCCATCCATAGAAGCTCCCTCCACGGCCGGGGGACATTTCACTCGTCGGACTTCGGACCTTCTCTGTATAGTTACAGAGCTGTGTTATTAAAGTGTGCGAGGCCGAGGCCCTTCCCAAGGTGCAGTGTGCGGCGTACGTGAGTGTGAGATCCCCGGCTCAGCTGCACACACTCTGATGTGGATGAGTGTTCCCCTGAGTGGCAGAGGGAGGAAGCCCCCTGCATCAGGAAGGAAGCTGATGTGTGGAGGGGAGTAGAGGCGGCCATTTATTACTGTTTCATCTATTGTAGGGGGAGAACATGTGTTACAGAACATGGGGCTGATTTACGGCACGACTGGACCCGGAGTCGCAGGGTTCTGGGATATTTTGGGGATCTCTCTACTTCGGGATGCTAAGTGCTTGAGGGCCGTGTTAAACCACACAGAGTTTCCAGTGGGCTTTGAGCCTCCGACAGTAGCAACACTGCAACGGCTCCACTGTGTTCCTAGAGGCATTTATCCAGGGAAAAGTGGCTCTAGAGTAGTTTGCATGGCCAGGTCCAGTCTGTACTTATAGTTTACAGAGACATAAATCAGAGGTAACTAGGGGCCCCTGGTGAGCTGGTATAAATAACTTCCGAGTACAAGCAGACACCGAGGTGCAGAGATGTCTTCTCCCAGACACCTTCTGGCTGGAACTGAAAAACCCGTTGGTGGGTTTGTTTGTGGGGTTATTTGTGGGTTTGTTCTTTGTTTATGACCCAGTCTTCCTCCGTGCTTTGATGTTTTAAACCAATGGCGAGCAGCCAAGGCCATTTATGGATTGCTACATCACAGTGCAGAAGTGGAGAGAAGCATTGAGACAGGCCCGCCTTTAAGATGGAGGTATTCGTTTCCATGGAGGCAGAACTGTCCTGAAGACATCGATTATAGGGCATTATCATCTTCATAAGAATCAGCAGACAGTTTGTACACACTTCCCAGCATGACAGCCAATGGTGTCCTAAGTCAGAAAGTTTCTCATCGGAACTGCGTCAGCGAGTTTCGGACAATGTCGAGGTTTCGTAGTGGTAGACATCCCCGCGGGCGGCTCTGCGGCTGCACGGCGACACACAGCACCGCACATCTGCACCGCGCCAGCCCACTCCCCGCTAATCTCCACATCGAGCATTCACACCGTGGTGGTTTGATTTGGACTTTTTTTATAAACATCCTTCACTTCAAAGAAGGTAGCAAACATTGCCAAAAGGATAGCAGCTTCCTGCTTCACACTGAAAAAAAAACAGAAATAAAAGAGAACTGAAGGGAAAGGAAGTGTGCAGCAATGTCCTACTTACAGTACATGAGGTCATAATGACCCACTTTTGCTTATGCAAGTGTCTGCATGGGCAGGCAAATTCTCCACCAGCACTATTGGCGAGCCCGCTCCATGCATTCACCCTCCGCTATTTATTGCTGGGCCTCGAGAACCTCTTTAGCATACTAGGCTTGTATTATGCTGAGGATAACAAAAGGGGATATCAACAGTTCCTTCCAATGGAGCGAGTTTAAAAAAAGCTGGGAGATAACATTAAAGGCAGTACCTTGATCTCAGGCGAACATGTTAAGCCCTGTAACGAAACGTATTGGAACCTCTTTAATTACAGCTCAGGAAATGAAGCTACAAGATGATTCCTTAATTAAGCAGTGATTAAGGATTTTCTGCCTTCTATCTGACACAGTTTGCAATGCATTTTAAACACAATCGCCCAGGCAACAATGTCACACGGCTTGATGAAGTTTCCTGCATGAACGTCTCAAGGAAACAGCCAGGAAGAAACACTTGGTACAACATAAAGTAACAGATACCTGGTAATACGAGCATACACTGAACGTCTCTACACAGCCCCCTCCCTCTCATAGACTACAACGAGGTACTGTTATTTTGACCTCTCCGCAACGCAAAACGGACGGATTAAAGCGGCGCATTTCGCTGTGAGAGCTGCGTGCGATGCAGTGATCTACAGTGCCTTGTTTCACAGCCGAGACGGGCACCTATGGCGGTCTTATCACGGGGGACAGATTGTCAGGGATCTCCTTCTGCATTATCGTCTGGATCATAATTTACATCTCGCTAAACTCCTCTCCCAGTGCAATCAAACGAAGACACTTAAGGGTGAGTGAGGGAGGGTGGGCTCCATAAGGCTGGGGAGTGTGGGGGTAGGGTGGTAGGGGTGGGGGGTGGGGGGGTAGTGCGCAGGTTTGGCGGGCATACGAGGGAAATCAGTGGGGTGTTAAAATCAGCCCTATCGCTGCTCTATCAAAGGACAGCTCTCTAGCCAAGCAGCAGTCACACGCGGCTGCCCCACATCCGGGTCAATAAGCTTATAGGCGATTTACACAACCAACTCCTCCAGCAAGGTAGGAACAAAGTCATATTGGCTTTTTTCCCCCTCCCTTTTAGCATGGTCTCTGTCAAGGAAGCCCTTGAAAATGTCAATCTCTGGCGTGTGTCTTTAAGGAGCTCAGAGCGCTCTAATCCTGTCCAGGCAGCCTAGAGACAGGTTGCAACTTTCTCAAAATGGCTGCAATGGGTGCAAATTTCTTACCTACCATATGAGGTTCAAGTTCACAGATGCGATGGGTGGGCAGTGTAGCAGATGTGGTTCCAAACCACAGCATTGTGCTCAGGTCCTTGTGTTAGAGACAAGAGCCACAAGAAAGTTTTATAGAACTCCAACTACTTTGACCTAGCCCATATCATTGCAACTGGTGTATAAGGCCTTATCAATCACCATCAGCAGGCCTTTATAACCGATACTACAAATGGCCATCAGGAAATCAACATTCCTAGTCTACTGATATTACTCAGTCTGCTTAAGGGTGTTCATAGTGTTTCAACAATGCCCGAGCCTGACTGATAGGAAACTTTTGAAAACAACCTTCCGCCCCCCCGATCAAAGTCAAGCATGGCTCAGAGACTGTTCTGCTATCAGAGGAGAGGTCGGAATCACATGCAGATGCAGCGGGGCGCTCCAGTGGAGGCAGGCTATTAGCACAAAGCCTCGCCACTGTCTCTTTAAATGCCAATAAATTCCCATCATTACCGAATCTGGCAGTTTTCCTCCCTGTCTGCAGCCCTTGTTTTTTATCTCACTCTGCCTCAGTCTGGGAGCGTGTAGATCTGGCCTAGTTAGATTGTCATACTTAACAAACATTAATGATTAATTTCCTCCACTGAGTCAAACGAGGCTAAGAGGATGTCTCGATTCATCTTATCGCACCACAAATTAGCATTTCCCATATTCTCGGCATCAACTGTGCATTAGAATTCCACATTTACCATTCCAGGCACTGAGGGCCGAGGTGGCAAAGAGGGAAGGGGAGATATTCCGTTTCTGGAGATTCCGATTATGTCTAAACTGCACACAGGTTCAAATAATTAATTCTGCCACTCTCTGTTTTCCTCTTTAAGGCTCTGACTGCTAAGAGCCATCTGGTTCTTTGAGAGGTCAAATGAAGGGTCAACATAAATACTGTTGCTGGCTATTCTGGCTCCTGGGGACCTGAATTTTGGTAATATATCTATTAATGCATTGAAATGTGGCTCTGACCATGACAACTACCAATTAGGAATGTATTACTCTCTCATGTATCTATGCAGATATCTATTGTCCTGTGCGTTGTTGCCATCTTAATTCAATAGGCTCAATCAGTCTGTGGTAAACAGCAGTGCTTGATGAGAACGGAATTGAAGGACAACAGGGAGGATGTAAAACATGTCAATTCCGTCATCAGAGGTGGTTGAGACAGTCTCTGGTCATCAGACAGAAAGATGGAGCAGCTTGTGGCAATGCTGGGCGAGTAACTCCCATAGACACGGTCATATTTCCCCAACCACAACAGTTGTGGGGGGTGGGTGGAGGGGTAGTACAAGGTGAGATTTCACAATTTCAGTAAAAACGGTGCCTTTCGCTACATAAAATGGCATCCTTCTCACAATTATGGCACTAGGTGTGTCAATGAAGTATAAATCAGGGCTAGGGAGTGTGCACTTCCATGTGCGTTTCACAACCACAGCTCCATAAATGTGAAATTGACCGTGCAGTGGAAGTTGTTTGAGAGGAGATTTTTTATTTTTTTAATCGTCAAGGAAACTCCAAGGTTGTTTCTTAAAGAGAGGCAGGGGTTTTTCTTGTGGGGCGGAAGCTTGGGGTGGGGGCTCTTACATAGATCTTCTAATTGTGTGTATACCCACATGCTCAGCTCTCTCAGAGTCTCTCATTCAATATGGCAACTTCATTTCACACCCATGTACGCTGTCTCAGAGCCATTATGTGGCGAGTCACTGACAAGGGGGCCCTCAATCATTTCATGGTAGATGAGTCGGCATCAGTGGAACGGAAGCGGATGCCCTCTCTCCGGCATGGTTAGGATGTTCACCCACTCACATTTCTGCTGTGAAAACAAGCAGATTGCATCCATAAGGTTGTGAATGGGAGTCTGTGTGAGTTTGAAGACGAGAAGGGAGAATAAGGTTTTGTGGCCGCCGTTCTTTGACGTTGAAACACTGGATGACGATACATATCGTAATTTGTCTCTGTGAGCTGTAGTGTTAACAGTAGAGATAACTGTAGGGATAACAAGTTTACACCGCAGCCACAAAGCCTGGTGCTCAGAGCATCAAACCTGACAAGGTGGGTGGTAATGGTGACCAACCATCCAGGCGATAATGATCGGAGAAGAGAGCTGAAGAGGGAAGACGGGACAGGGTGAAGGGAGAACCATGTGAGGCCCTTTGGGTTCGATCTCCAGACAAGCCAAGATAGGGGCCTCTAGGTGCTGGAAGAAGCCCCCATTTCTGCAAGGGTAAGGCAAATGGCGGAGACTTTGGTGGCGTTCAACTTCTTGACCTTTGTGCCTTTAAGCGGCTTTACTACTTCACCGCACTCCGATCAAAGTTAATAAGTGCTTCATATGTTAATGAAAATTGGTACTCCTCTTTGTGTTGCTACAGCTTTTTAATACCTATTATGGGCTGAAACTTTTAATGGAGGTTTTAGGTCCCCTTGACAAGTCCATTTCAGAGAGTGACTAGTCAGATACAAGGCTAAGCTAGGACCAGAGAGTCACTGCCTGGTGGTGGAACCTTACACGAGAGACCTTATTCTCGGGGAAGCAGGAGAAGATAAAGGCCATGGGATGAGTGGCTGCTTTAAAACCCACGTTCAAGTCCGCACAGGGCTAATTACAGCGCCACATCACATTTGAGAGGGTTTAGTTAATCAAGGGGCTGCTCTTTTTCCTCCTATAGTCGAGGAATAACATACTTAAACCGTTTAACGTCGCCTGGATTGCGTCCTGTTTAATTCACGGCACTTTCACATAAGTGGGGTAAATTTAAGCCACTCAGACATAGGTTTAAATTAGTTTGAAAGAGATCTAATGGAGAAACGGATCATGAGCAAATGGTTACACCTGATGATTGTGGAGAACTTGCCCCAAGGGAAGAAAGAAACTTGGATATAGAGCGTCACTTGGGAGCCAACAGGGGGCTTAGTCAAGCTTAGATAGCAGAAGTATCAAAAATCTGACTAGCGAAGCATGTACTGAATATGACAAGGCCCAGATTACTACAGTCTTGGTAAAAGAACGTTTGGCACTTTTGGGCTACTGTTAGTTTTCCTTTTTTCATAAACATCGGAAACCAAGAGGAGATTTGAGGCACTCTCCCTCACATGGTTTTATCCGAGACAAAAGGGATATCAAGTGGCTTTAACCGGGCTCTTTGAAGATTTTACGAGTTGTACTTTTTCATGGGGTATTCTCCCGTGTGGAGTGAACAATTATTATACTAGCTGATAGGTCATTAAAGTCACAAATAAGTAGATAGATGTGGCAAGCTTTCATGTCAGTGCTGGTTACTGTTGATTCTTTGGGCATAAAGGGGCACAGAGAAGAATGTATTGCTTTTAATTGCAATTTTCAAACATTGGAGCTTTTCTACCTTTCCTGGAAGAACAAAAGGGAAATATCACTGATGCGATTACTAGGGCATAGCCTGCGCTCAACATGAAAGATTTATTTTTTGAAGACGTCTTCAAAAATGTAATCCCACAAGGCACATCAATTTTAATAGGTGCAGAGGGGGGAAAAATAGTAACGCAAAACATTTCTTTTTGAAGGAAAAATAAAGACATTCAAAGCATTTGTTCTTCATTAAAAAGTCAAATTTATGGCATTCACAAGCAAGAGAAAGTGAGGACACCTGGGGTAGCTAAACCTAGCAACTGGGGGGGGGGTAACTCTGTCATCATCACTGTAACCTGGAGCAGGCCTCAAATTAGCTCCTGTGATGGCAAGGTGTGACCAAAATGAAACAAACGTATAAAGAAGCAATCTAATTGAATTGGAGTTCAAAGAGGAGTGATGGGTTTGGCTGCGCAAGGCGTTCCTGCGCTGCTGGTCCTCCGAGCCGTAGCAGGTGCTGGAGTAGCAGTAGCAATAATGGAACTCTAAAAACTCTCAGAGGACGAGCCAGTCTTGTTGGACGCCATCTCTCCCAGATCAAACTACTGCTCTTGGGTGGATGGTTGGACTCAGATATCAAACAGGGGAGTTTAAAACACTCGGCATGGATGTGAGAGAACTTCTGACATGGCTACATGTACTCTGCCAATTCACCTGGTGTCCAGGATTTGTTTAACATGCATTTCAAACACAGGAAAACATCTTATTAGGTGTTTATACGGTTTGAACCTTGGTTTAAACAAAGTGTGACTGAGATGGGGATCAAACTTAAAGTCTCTTAAATCTCAGACATCCACTAAGGAAACCAAAGCAAAGAGATTGGAGCCATGTTTTAGAAAAAAGCAAGGAAAGCATTTAGGTGAGCATGAACATCCAACGGTTTCCATTGCACATGGTTTTAATATGAACGGTGTCTTGGTCTGGTGGAGGATCTTAATCACCTTTGTTGCAGAAGTACTCCATGTCCTCACAGCTCATGTTCTCGGCCTCAAACTCGGCAGAGAAGTTCTCCTCCGCAGAGAACTCATCCTTGGCCAGGAGCTCGTTCTCCTCCGACACACACTCCTCCTCTTCCTCCTCCAGGCCATCTTCCAGAGGACCTGAGAAAATAAACACAAACCCGCAGATGTTCAGCAGGTTTCGTCATGTCCCTCTCAGCCACTTCTCATCTAGGTGTATGTCTACCGATGGAAATACGTCTACAAGTGTGTGCTGTCTTTTTAGACGTGCGGCGTTGAAAGCAGATGGAAACATGCCAACCCAGAATGTTTTTTTTGACCATTACAAAAGGGCACCATTGCCTCTAAAGCTGTGCTTTATGAATTCCATTGTGACTGAGGCTCTTACAACTGAAGGGAAGCTGACATGCAGCCAAGGTGACCGGTAATGTTGCGTTTAAAAAGAAACAAATAAATAAAGAAACGTCCAATCCCACTTTTCGCATAAGAATCAGCATGGGACGTGAAAAGAAAATACTTTTATTAATTTGCTAGCCTTATCAGAGGGTACAATGTTGATTTTCCATTTACATTCCATGCCTCCAGGTAATACACCGGTGCAATCTTAAAGTAGACACTTCTCTGTGTGATTAATTTTCCCTCCCTCCGTGCAATATTATTTCTTTAAATCTAAATGATTTCGGAATTTCGCTTGTAGCTCTACATCTCTTTTTGTATTTGCATTTAACTGTTTCACTTCAATCAAGCACGCAGATGGACTGTGCTGCTACCTCAACTGTATTAATAAGGAGAGCATTGAGCCCTGCCACACCTATGTCTCTATATACAAATTAAAATTAATAAAAAAACAAGTCAAAGATTATAAAAAGAAACACCGTCGCAAAGAGCGCCTCAAGTTTAAAGGTAATTGATAGCATTTGAAAAATGCACTGTTGTACCTGTATCATTTCCAACATCTCTCTTTTCTTTCTCTCTTCCTCTTCTTTCACTGACTGAGTCTCTAAACTGGGAGTGAATAATCATATCAAAAAGTGCTGTTGTCACCGGCTGCCAGATATGGCTGCTCTCTCTTTCAGCCTGTCACACTTGAGCTACACTGTAGCCTCCCGCGCATCACTCCCCAGCTCAGACATAGAGTAGGTACACTGATACCCTCTCGGCACCTTTCACTGAGTTTGCTCTGTTGTAACAGGAGTGAGCCCCTCAACGTGAATTAAGCAATAATTTCAGTTCAAAAACCGAGGCTTTCCTGTTTTCCTTTCTTACCCATGCCGAGCACCATAAAAGACCCCCTGATCTCCACAAACCGCTTGCTCTTTTCATTAGTCTTATAAATTACTCCTTTGTAGAAGCTCTACATCTGCAGGAGCCGCGGACATGAAAAGAATTAGCGCACAGATCTCTAACAGAGACACTGCGAGGGGAGAGTCGAGCGGTTTAAATTAGGATACAGTTTTATGATCTTATCTGATGCCTTCCGCTGATTCGCCCAGGAGTGAAGTGAGCCGTGAAGTGACTGGATGAGTCTACCATCGTTTAAGATGATATTGAGAGATAAACATCGCGGTGCGAAGGGGAGATTGCATGACTGGAGTTAAACGTGTCTGCCAAGGCAGAGGAGGTTGGTTTGAATAGGAGTGGGGTGAAAAAACTAAACTATTTCTAAAAACGGTACACATTGCATTACACAGTTGAATAAGGACTGTGTGTACGACTAAATCATTCTGCTTTCTTGTTGTTGGTAAATAAAACAGCGCTTCACCTGGGTAAAATGGAACTGCTGTGTGGTTTTAAAATAAGGAAAATAGAGATTGGAGATAAACCTGGTGGCCCATAAGAAAAGAGATGGGAGATTAGACAAGGCAGAGTTAATGGACTCTAAGTAAGGCCATCTTGTGCTATCATCTCTGGGAAGATGGCAACAGAACTGGCCCATTTTCATCGATGCATCCTAAAACACGCAGCCTCTTTGGGATGAAGCCAAATAAGATTATTCCAGGCACTGTCAGACACACTGAAGAAGTTCTGATGGCTACTTCTTGAGGACGGCGTAGATTACCAAAGTTTGGTACGCTTTCTCACATGTTTGGTTCATTATACAGTATTCATTGCATGGAGAGACCTGAAATTATTTCAGAGACAGCAATGATAAGAATAATGACTTTCTAAACGACTAGCACCACACTCCTAACTCATTTTCTGATAGTGGCGCCCCTGCTATATTTAGTTGTGTACTGTTTAAAATCCTGTCACATTCCTTGTGACCCTGTGGCTGTTGGTGTGTTTCCTGTGGTGGTGTTGGTTGTGAATGGACCAATGGAATCCCAGCTCCTCTGCCCTCCAATCACCCTCCGCTGGGGTTGACCCGGCCAATGACATCACCAAGACAACCACTGCATTTTCTTTTCCATCCAGAAAGAATAACAACGCAAACAATGGAATGCATTGCGGAATGCTAACTGGGCGCAAAGCATGTTCCACTGCTCTGAAAACATGCAAGTTTACATATTAAAATGATTAGGAATGCAACTGACCAAACAGTTGCATTGAGAACCAAAGAGGTGCAGATCATAAGAATTCTGACTGAAATCAAGCATACTTTCCGGTGACAAATAATCCCCTTTTCACGACTTGTCTCGCCTGCGCCTGATGGTAGCTCAGACATTGAGCACCGTCAGGAGATAGCTAGCCTTTGATGAATGCAACACACTGTAAACCTGTAAAACCCGAGGAGCTAAATGTCCTAGACTCAAAGCAGGCTGCACACAGACAGACCCGTATGACCCTGACCCTTCTCAACCCAATCAGACAGAACATAGACCGTCCTATGTCCGCTAACTGCCTGCCAGCCACCCATCCACCATGAGCTGCCTCCTCCCCGGCCGGAAGCCCCAGACACGGTCGAGCAGACCTGCGGGAGGAGGCCAATGTTAATAAAGACGTTGGGAGCTGAACACCGAGGCGTGATCACAGTGGGTCTTTTGTTCGTTGTACGGCCTCCGTCTGATAGGGATCAGGGATGTTGACTGGAGCGAGGGCCAGATATGGTAATGCTCCACGGAGTCTATACAGCAGGGTGATCTAGCCTGAGACCACATGATGGACAGTGGATTAATGAGTCAAACACCCGGGGAGGGGCCATGGACCAGGAAGTGGTAGACTGATCAGCCACTCGAACACCAGGAGTGGATTTTAAGTAATCAGTTTCCTTCCGATAGGATTCAGTTGACTAAAATGGCGGAAAGGATGAGCAGCGGCACTATGCTGGAGCATGAAAAAAAAATACCTAGAATGTAAATCGAGCTGTAAAAAGCATGTCTCTAAACAAATATGTTTTCCTGGGTGAGGGACTGGTAATTTCATGGCTTGGAGTCTGCAATGTGGGGAGCTTGTGTTGGGACTGTGATAGCGATACCACACACTATCAGTGGGCTCCACAGAGTGATGTCGGGATCACAAACCCTGCCTTCTCTATAGCTCCTAATTAGAGGTGAGGTAATTGAATCTGACAGAACAAAGCGGCAGATCTCTATAAGCATGGAAATCATTTTTGCTCCCCACCTATACAGTTTTTACCACTCAAAGGTCCATTGAAAATGTGTCCAAGCTGGCCTGGGGATAAAACGCTGCACCTGATACTAAACATGAATGCAAAATATGTCCTAAAAACCCAATAGGGCCACTCTCTGCTCAACCCCTGCCAACTTTGGCAGTGACTGGTTCTTTGTGCCAGTGCTGATACAGGCCCGCCAGACGTCCAGGTTAACACACACAAGCTCCGCAGGCTTCTCGGACTTATGAGGGAAAACGGAGACTTGGGTCTCGCGTTCCAAAGACGCTTCTGCCCACTACACTTACAGACCCTGTGCGCCCCTTACAAACTAACACACGCAGATACACACTCATGTGTTTACCCTCGCAGTGGGAGGAAAGAAACAAGTCGGCCCGTATCTGACTGGGTTCTGTGGGAGGGAGAATACCTGTTCTGTCTGGTCCTGTGCTGATGGTGTGAGAGGGATGGAGGAAGCAGGGAGAGTGGAGAGGAGCGCGGGGAGACTAGGGGCGATGCTCTCTGCTGCTCTCTCTCCATTCTTAATGACCTTTGGGAACCCCAGAGCCCCAGCAGCCTTGGAGAAGGACCAGTGTATATTATACAGGGATGAACTCTCTAATTTAATACTCGATCACAGTAATAAAATAGATACAGTTTATGCAATTCTTAATGGCTTAATATGCCAAAGGAACCCTCAAAGGAAACATTCATTTCAGACATTTCTTCATAATGCACTAGAAGTGAACACACACACACACACACAC